>JAMYHX010000016.1:0-224037 GCA_025529335.1 Rhizopus sp. PT2906
AAAAAGGTAAGCATGTTGTCTACAATTTATTCCATATACGTCCAGAAGAAAAATTAACATCGTCTAATTTTAGCGTATTTTCACATAGTTTAGAAAATTATAAAGCACGGCTTGGAGAGTCCTTTACCATATCTTGTGTCCTCTCTACGTCAACTGTCGTATTGATGATTGCATAAAAATTCTGTTTGGCGCTTGTCTAAACTAAAAAGTATTATCAGGGTTCAACTAAAAAAAGATAAACGAATAACAAGAATATTTAGTACATAAAATAGGTTGAATGAGAGTAAAGTGACTGATGGAATTTTATCAATGAAAACTAATGATTCTATAAGCATATAAAGCAAAAGCATTCGCGTCACAAGTCACGAAGAAGATTGTAAAGCAAAGTAGAGTACTTTATTGGGAATGATTTCAAGTGAAGAATGAGAGCACCCTTAGACTATTTAGAAAGTAGGTTCGATAACATATGTAAGAAAGTTCAATAAACAAATTTGAAGGTGTAAGGAGATAATTCTTTTGTTTGCGAGACTTGATAATGCTAATGCTCCGATTGTTGGTAATATTACTTGGTTCCGGGTCTAATCCATAGATTGTCTTAATATCATGAGTATCAAATCTTGAGAGCTGTTTCAGTTTGCACTAACAAAAAAAGGTATTAGAGCTTGTTCACACAGAAAAAAAAAATAAAGATGGCAATATTGGTAGAAGGGGTTGCCTGTCGTAAAGCAACAGTATAAATACCACCACAATACGAGGGCTCGGTCAGCGCAAGGATAGCGCTCAAGCCCCTAACCACCAAGTTGCGCTAGCTGTCGTCTGAATTTCAAGTCCTTCAACAAACGAGGCGTAGGTCATCTTGCGATCAAGCCCAATCTCACAACAGATGCATTGAAAAAAAAAAATTTTACTTCCCTGTAACAAATACAGTGTTTTTAAAAATTAATGTCGCGCCAAGATGTCGCATTCCTGTATATTTTGTATTGTAAAAATTCAATTTTTGCGACATTACTTTCTGGAAATACTGTACTTGAAAGCAGCAAAAGGTCTAAAATTTTGGATTTTTTTTTTTGTAATTAAAGCATTAGACACACCTAAACTACGACCAGAATGGTGACATAAGCGATCCAATGGCCAATCAAAGTGGCTATTCGGTGGCGCCCTCACTAACAAATCCTCCCGTAGTTGTCTTTGAAATTTGTCGGCCAGATTAAAATTGTTTCTCTCTACAAACATCACTGTTAGTAAACATATAATTGAGGTACAAATAGTGCTTACTCTATGCGTCTCAAAGCTATACTCTTCCGTTAAGCATTGAAAAGGAATTTTGAGCTTACTGTTGTATGCTTGCTCTAATAAGCCATACATACAATCACTCCCACTGAGCAGCGCGAAAACTATCAATGATTAAGAGCATTAATAGGTTTATGCATACTCAGTTACGACTTACCGATTCCATGACTGGGTCTTGGTAGAGTGCTCCAGGTTTTGATGTTATATTTAGCTGCTTCTTTTAAAAATTGCAAGTTCGAACACGGCGGCTTGTGGCTGTTGTTCTTTGCATTGTCGTAGTCAGAGATTTTTTCGTATTTTTCTTTATCAAAAATATCGATATATATCCCAAGAATTTTTCTAAATGACCCATTCAAGTTAGTCAAGTGTGAAAATGCAACATTTTATATGAACATACTAGTAATATTGTTCAAAACTGTCTATTTAGATATCCAAATCTTCAAACTTCTTATATTGTATTACGCCATCTGCTGCTTTATTAGCTAGTGTATTGAAGTAAGTTGACATAAAGATATGGCAGGTAAAAAAGTTATCCATTAGCTTACCAATGGACCTTTCGTTGTATGTACTGGTTTGCTCTTCCTTTGCGTTCCTCAGAAAACCCAACAAAGTTCTATACAGATATAATCTTACGTTTCTTGTTCGGTGTATAGAAATATCTATATAATATGATAAGATTATATAATAAAATGAAGCAATTATTTATATATACTTTGAATTATTGTGTCTGTGTAGCTGCTGGCAAGCGCTATGTGCATACGATCTAAAACAGGAATCTCGTAAAGGTACTCTGTCGTAAAGTGATCAGTAGGTTATGCTAAATCTATCTTTTGGCACTATCCTGTCGTTAGAGGGCATTTTCTGGTCGCATTGAATTTTTCATAGCATTCATCAATGACGTTAATGAGTTTCTGGGCATATCAAGTAAGTAAATGTAGACAGCATACAAGTGAAACTTACAATTCTACTGTTTAGGCTATTGGGATCTTGCGCAACTTTTCTATAGCAATGTGTCCAGAATTTGTGTGTTGTTACAAGTGGAAACTGGTCTTTTTTACAGCCTTTTTCAATCCAATTACTTATAATAAATAACCCTAAATTCATTGCATCTGCACGTAATAGCGAGAATTCTTCTGCCAACTTTCTCAGAATTTGCTAATGGCGCGAAAAGAAAAACGTATATGTGAGTAATAGATCTACGTTCCTTTGCATTCAAAATTACGTACTCGGTACTCTTTATAGCCTTGATTTAAAAGTGAGGATACCTTACACTTTCGAGTAAAGTGGGTATAATCAGGCTGTAATGAAATGCCTTCTATCGAACATTCGCCTTGTGTTTTTTGTCTTTTAGACTTGGGTGTGGAAGATGACGGTGTTGGTCTTTTGGTTATATTGGAATTGAGCTTCAGAGGGAAGTAATTCAATGTAGTGTATAACTTACGTGGCATTTCGTTAAATAAAAGAAGAGAAAAGCAAATTCAACATCTTTAACAACAGTATCTATGTTATTGTTGTTAGATGTGAAGTCTAAATTACTGATATGTAAAAGTAGTAACAACGACTGCATTTTGACGACAAATCAAAAGATTTTCCTTTGCTATACCAGAAAGAGTAACAATCTCACGGTACCCTTGTTTATATTAACTCATGGTAGTCATCATATAGGCTTTGCCATCTCTTTCACTCCTTTTTTTTACTGCCATTCAAGTAACTTTGGGTACCTTATTGTTGTCTTTATTGGAGAATTAAAAAAGATAAAATGAACTTTAAGCATGAACGAATCATCATCGTCGATATCACTAAATATTGTAGTTTACTTTTAATACCCTTACCCATATTTGGACAGAGAACATTCGACTTTTACTGGAAACACAGCAAGAAACAATACTGCTTATAGGGGAATGATGGCCGCACTGAAGGGTTTAATATATGAGAGACCAAAGAGAGTTATTTACTCAGAAGCTTTTATAGTTCCAAAAAACTTTTGGCGAGTATAAAGAGCTTATGATGTACCTTTTGAGACATTATCTTAAATATGACAAGTTCATACATTGATCTGCTGCTTACCAACCTTATATTTTCACCAATATGAAAAGCTGGTACAACCAACTGATGACAAACTATTTACAAAGAAAGAGAAACAGAAGTCTGGATCGCTTAGTCTTGTTTGATGATGTTCATACCGATCTTATGCACATTACCGCAGGGATGTCTGCTAATATCAGACGTATGAGCTCAGAGACTAGAGAGGCAAGAAAGAGGATGATTGCAACAGAAGAGATCAATGAGCTGTCATTAGAAGATATGGTGCAGAAAGTGCATATTGATGAAGAAATTTGTTATATTGTCTTCATGACGCAAGCTGTATACGATATATCAACTGAACAACGAATGATGACTGCATGCAATTGTATAGACTTTCAACGAAATAGGCGTGCCTGTAAGCATATGTATTTGGTTTATCACTTCGATATCGCATTTTCTTCCACGTCGCTCATGTCAATCGTAATCTTTTCAGGACAGAGACTGGCAGAATGTTTTAAATGGTAGAGCCAGTGACTTACAGACAACAAAAGATCTATCAGTAGTGAAGAGAAATGCAACAGGACAGCCAGCTCCAGTTTCTGCATGCCTGATCACCAAAGTATACAAGAGGCCATCTTTAAATGCAGTCGTATTATGCGTTGCATCCAAAGAAAAACCCTTTGTTTCGGCTAAAAGGGATGCTTGCCAAGCTGAGCAGAATCCAAAGGTGAATGAACTGTCGTAGTCATTGTCGATGAATACATTGTAATTCTTTGTTTCGAAGTGGTTCAACCAGAGTTTGGCAGATGCTTTCTGATCGTCATGCCTCTTGTAGGCTCTTTCAAGTACTTTTCTGAAGATGTTGTGCACATCTTCACTATAAATAAATTTATCTTGATGGAGAATGCTTGCTGCAGCTTCATTGTGAGAGCGAAATGCTCTATGAATAGCAAAGCGTATGCTTCTTGTATTGTATCCTTCTTGCAGTCGCTGAAGGATAGCTTCTTTGACAACTGCAGACAGAGGAAGGTACTGAAGATCCTCTGCAGAACCGAGCACATGACAGTGGTTACCATCCACTGTGATAATCACTTCCTCAGGGTTGCTGAAATAACAAGTTGGACTTTGATCGCTTGGAGGTTATCAAGCACAAAAGGGAAGAAGATGGAATTGTAGCAGATACCCAGGATTTCCTAAATCAACAAATACGACCTAGAACGAGCAGATCGTATGGATATGAATGGCGTTTTTTGTCAACTGGTTCCATAACAATCAATCGCCGAAGTGAACAGTGAATATGGGGTGGCCACCTGCCCTAACAATTTACTCAATCATATCAAGCAATGGTGGAACTCTAATCAGTAGACTTCAATTACCCTCCCAAAAAAAAAAATTGAATCGATGCTTGCTAAGAAATATGTAGAATATATGTAGTTGTGTTTTTTATTATACTGAAAAATAAAGCGGCTTTAGGAGTGTTATACCACCACATCTTCGTTATTCACTTTGGCAACTGCCTGATTCGCGGCTGATTTGACCATCCATGACACTTGAACAGTCACGCATTGACTATTTTATAATTTCAGGTGTACACAGGCATCACTTTAAAGGACAACTTTCTCTCATTCTTTTTAAAAACATGGATCTGCGTAATCTGCTTAATCAGAATGACGAAAGCAGCAGTAGTAATGATAATAGTAACCTATCGCTTAATGACCTTAAAAGATTACTATCAGCTGGCGATAATTCAAAGTCTATTGAGAAAATTACCAATGCCACGTTTGCTTTTCCACATTCAAAACACGAGTCTTTTGTTTTTTTTAATGTCTTTATACAACTGCTGCTTTCTATTACACATGAAGAAGACCTTTACGATACAAATTATACAAGATCGATTATTATCGATTCTTTACGTACATGCATTAATGGACTCCTAAGGCAATTTGGCATGAGCTGGCTACTTGAAATTTCTCAGCACTTTAATTTGAAGACATGGATCGCTTTACACAGTAGCAAAGATATCAGTATTCTCATTTATCTCTATGGACTTGTTCTCGCTCTATCAAGAAAATCTGAAATTATGTATACTCCAGAGTGGATCGAAGGATTGGTCAACTTTATTCAATCAGACACGCATGAAGTGATTACACATCTTTGGCTAAGTGCTTGTACTCTAGATGACGCGCACAATAAGGACGACTTTAAGAACTTATTTGTACATACTATGGAAACTAGACTAGAAACACAGCAAGAAATGGAGCGAAAACGATTGACAGAGGCACTACGGCACATGCTGTTGTTATTGAAAAATGCAGACACTGAGTACCTTGCAGCTCGAGTGGATCAACAGCTTGGAAACGCACTCACAAGACCACCCTTCACAAAAGACGAATTTATGATTGGAATGATGCAACTAGAGGCCTACAGTCTATCAAAACACGGTCTACTTTATCCTAAACTATACCATATCTTTAAGAAAGTCAATAATACAAATGGTAAAAAAAAATATACTTCAGTCTTTACCCATGTAATAGATCTAACGCTTTTTTTAAAAAAAAATTAAGAAAAGGCTGGCAGAACCTCAGGGAAGAACCCACTTATGGACTATGCTCCTTTGCTTTCTCCACCTAGCGATAACCAGCTTTATACCCAAAAATGTGTGATGGACGCATCCTGTTTTTGGACACGAAAATTAGGTGATATGATACCTGAAGAATTCGATTTACACATGAAAAACTTGATCATACAACATTATCCAACAGAACAAAAGACCATCCTGGACTTGACGTTGGCCAACTGGGCTGTGAGAGACCGATTCAGACGACATCGAGACTTGATCATTGATACTCTCATCTCTTTGCTAAAGAAACCTCGGTATAATAACCGCACAGCGCCTTTTTATGCGTTTATACAGCTATTCAATCTACAGGAGGAACAATTGCAGCTGACAGACAGTAACACATACAAAGTGAAATCAGGTGCCTTAATTGACGTTGTCCAATTTGGCAACTGTGCAGATCAGAGTTTAGTGGAAGGTTGTCTTTTGATTCTAAAGAGGATAACCGAAGCAGAGACGACCTATTCGAGTAAACTGGAGAACTGGGTTGGAGACTGCTTACGGATTACAAAACCAGATGTTGCTCAACGGTATATTGAATGGCTATGCAAACAAATACGAGAAAAACAGACGCATTCGATATACGCGCGATATCTGCTTACGGCATTAAAGGAAACACCGCATCTATCCATCCACATCGTTCCGGTTCTACTACGCTATTTCGATGAAAAGATGCTACACTGGCTATTGACCTCACCAGATCCAAAAGTAGCAAGCAAGATTTTTTCACATTATTTTGGAGATGGAGCGCAGGCATCAAAGCATTTACTGGTACATGACTTGTATACAAGTAAATCCAGTGCATTTATGAATAAGCTCTTTTCGTACCTAAGCGATGAAATGCCTGATACAAGTCCGTCATCTCCCAAGTCAAGAGCATGGTTTAAAAATCATTTCTTGGGCCCCATGCTGTCGGTGGCCGGTCGTGGCGATAACAACAATGTTGCAGCCTATTTCTTTCAACAGTTGTTCAAAACCAGCAGAGATTTCGAATGGTACTTTCAAACACCACTCGTGGATCAACAGCTTCCATTCTCATTTCTAGATATTTCTAAATCACACGACATATATACCATTCGACATACAGGGCTTGCTTCTGCCTTACAAGAGATGGCTCGACTGGAAGAAAATGAAAAGAAGGAGCTTGTCAAGATGTGGTTTAGTCTTTGGACAACGCCCCAAGAAAGTTCTTACCGGTTTACTGTCCCTGTCAGCTGGATACTTCAGTGCTCTGGCCTTTATGATCAGGCGCCTGTTGTGGTAAAACAAATGATAAAACAGTTTATAAAGATCGGTATGGATACCATGAATCAACAAAATTCCTTGGAAAGAAGCTTTGTGGATCGCATGATGGACTTGGTCTTGTTATCGGATACCCCCGAGCCTGACAGTTTATTTGACCTGTTCTTGTCGGTTGCTATTGATGAATCAACACGATCATCGGCTCAGACTATTCAGGAGCAGATAATGACAGATATTGTCAACGTGCTTGTGGAGATATCAGAGGAATTGGAGATCGAAATGAGGCTTCTGTCCACCTCAGCAGAGCAGCAGCCAACGAATACTACACGAATGAAGGAGCCAAGGAGAAAGGTGACAAAAAGGAGAAATATCAAAAAGATGAGAAAGCTTCTACTGAAACAACAAGCTGAACTTGAAGAGTCTTTACAAAAATCAGTTCAAAGTGGAGAACGATCCGTCAAGGCGCTGACGACGCTTGCTCAGCGCGCCTTAAATTTCCTACTGTCTCTTTTAAACCAAACAGCGGTTGATAACTTGAAGCAGGATATACAATATAAGCTGATACACATGCCGTTATTCTATGAACCATTGGCTAAATTAGCTAGCTTGATTCGTCAACCCGAGGATTTACAAGAAGATATACAAACAATGATAGAGACCAGTCTAAGTTTCTTAAAGAACCATAATGATGAAAACATGTATACAGTAGCTCAAAACATTCTACAAAGCGCATTGTAAATAAAGGCCTTTATTTTAAAATAATGATGTATTTTATTATTTACACAAGAATTATAACTATACACTCCTAATAAATAGACTCTGGATCATGTAATTGTAACAAATTGGATCCACAAATCACCTGTTCACCTTGTTTATCTGTCATATTTCCAGAATATGTCACTATATTTGCCACAACACCTTCTGTTCCCTTATTTTCATGTTTCAATACATCAATAGCATGTCCGACCACGAGCAACCCAGGAGGTCGACTTCCTCCACACCGTTCGAGTATGCTAGCAATTCTCGAGAGTGGACCATAGATCACTCTTTGATCCTTGCAGCTTGCTCTTTCGATGATAGCGCATGGTATATCTGCTGGATAATTCTGTTTGGATATCAAATCATGAGTGATTGCTTCTAATCGATGAATAGCCATCAAGAACACATCTGTACGGTGCTTTTCGTAGGTTGGTAGAGGAGCCGGAGACTTTTGAGCCCCCGTGCCTGTCGTGACCAAGAATTGAGACGCTACCGAGCGATGCGTGAGTGGTATGCCTGCCAAGAGAGGCGCAGCGACAGAAGAAGAAATACCAGGGATGACACGAGGGATGATGTTGTGTTTGCGAAAGAACAAGACTTCTTCTCCACCCCGTCCAAATAAGTAAGGATCACCTTGCTTTAATCGCACGACCTTCTTTCCTTGTCGAATGGCCTTCAATGCCAATTCATTAAACTCCTCTTGTGCCGCATCCGCGTTACCTGGGAACTTGCGTGCTATCTTGAGTTCACATTCAACAAGAGCCACCACTTCTTCGGGCACGATCTTATCTGAGAGGACAAGGTCAGCTTCCTTGATCGCTTGATGAGCGGCGACCGTCAAGAGTCCTGGATCTCCTGTACCAGCGCCTACCAACGTAATCGACCCTTCTCTTGTTTCGTTTGATGTGACTGAGCTTTCGTAACCTTCGTCGTGGTGATATGCCTCTAATAGATCGTTCATGTCTTTATCCGACAGTTGTGCCAATCGTTCCATACTCCAGTATTCACAGATTTGAGCCAGCCACTTCATTCGTCTGATACTTGCTGCTGAACTTGGATCTGAAGCACGAATCTTTTTGCGAAGTAAGCCCATTTTTCTGACAGCGTCGCCTAGATGAGGAGGCAATGTGGAAGCGATGTGACGACGGATCCGGTTGGATAGTTTAGAGGCTTGACCATTGGTAGACACAGAGACCTGAAGTGATTGATCTCGGTAGGTCGAAGTCATGAAGAAATCACATAGATGAGTCTGATCTGAGACATTGACTGGAACCCTGTGTTGACGGAAATGCTTGACGACAGAGTCTATATCCAACTGCCCCAAAAGATCACCTGTACTACAGCAAATGAATGCAAGATCAAACGTTTGACTGGTCAATACATTAGAGTTGAATTCGGATCCCAGTAGGATGACTTGGTGATTCTCGACTCTATACTTTAACTCGGGACACATACGATCAGGATTTGCAATCAAGAAAACACGAGCGTCTGCTTCTAAGCAAGAAAAAGCACGATTGGCAGCAATGGGGTTGTCACCGATAATGAGCATATTTTTTTGGTGGCCTTGAAAGGCAAGCATGAGTGATGCGCCTGGCTGAGGTATAGGAAACGTAGTATGTTCGACCATAAAGGATGAAGAAAGAAAAAAGGATGAAAAAAAAAGATGAGCTTTATTATCAATGATCATTGATAATCATGGCAAATCAAATTGGTCCAAGATGATACAAGTGATCTATTAGCCAATCAAATCGAGTTATTTGAATAGGTTGCAAATTGCGTACTTCAATTGCGTGCTGAACTTGAGTAAGAATAAGTAAGGGACCATAAAGATCCAAATCTGAGCTAATTCTACGATGGAGGTCTTTAATTTGATAGGCACAGTGACGCTATTGTCGTCAAATGAGCCTGTTCGATAGAATGTGTCCATCAGTTGATCCTTTTCTGCCCATCTGTCAAAGGTCCACTGGTTGAATTCCTGCTCATTATGATATGGAATAGAGTCCACCCGATATCGACGTACATGAATATGGATTTGCTTTGGATATTGATTAAAAAAAAAGATGCTTTGAATAGTAAATACATTTTCTGGTATCTCGTTTGGCTTTATGCCAGAATAGCCAATAGTGAAATCATATACATATTCTATGCTATCTTCCAAAACGGTCGTACATAACCTTAATCCAGTTGATCTTGGTAGCAAGGTATAACGATTATCTTTCTAGAAAGAGATATTAGCACATATGCTTAATGACATATCACTATGCTTTACCATGTTATTCTTTTCTGCATATTCTTTGGATTTTTTACGAGTACAGTCGGAGATGACAGTTCCTTCAGGAAAGAGTACTAACCACATGGGCAGATGATGTCTTTTTGATCTTTGTAGGTTATTGATAATATTGTCCTTATCGAATGCCAACTTTCTTTTTAAAAAGATAAAGTCAAAAAACTTCATTCCCTAATAGAAACTAAGTATATTGTTCGATGTAATGATAAACATACCCTTTTGAAAGTATGAGTAAAGTAAGTATTTATGCATTGAGTGAACTTACGTTCCATAAATGGGTAAATATTCTAAACTTTTCTTTAAAATAATTTTCACTGCACCATGTGCGCCTGCTAAATGTGCAATACCCCAAATATAAATCCAGTCAGCATAAATCTATCAAATTAGTCAATACCCCTTTCTACACACAGGGGGAATGCTTTTTTTTTTTACTTGATGATTTGCAATGACAATCATTCTTTCTGGAAGATGTAAGCCTGTAATATGATTTGAGTCATCAGACTGTAAAATATCTTGTACTGGTCCACAACTCTTGTCAAAGGTCAACACGTACTCAGAGGGTGCAAATAGTTCCACCAAGGCAATTAAGTTTTGAGACCACATTCTCATGGTGTATGAAATGAATTGACGATAGAGTTTATATGAGAATGGATATAGCAGCAAAGAAAAGAGTTGTGTGAATACAATACAGGTAGACTGAAAGAATAAGCCAAAATTCACAAATAGAATCTGCATGATAGTATTAGGTGACCATATTGGCTGCGTTGTCGTTATACTTGGTTTATCAGTCACTGTTGTAGATGCTGTTGACATTATATTGGAAAGAAAAGAAAAAAAATGATGTGTGCACCCCTTTGATGATAATTTATTTATGGGGCAACAGCTATAAAAACTAGTTTACGTCATGTGATGTAGTGTGCATTGACAGACATGCTTTAAATATAGTTGACTCCGATCCCATTTTGAATGGTCTATAGATATATGTCAGCAGAAAAAGAGAGAGAGAGAGCGGATGAAGACGGTGAAATGTCATATCAACAAAAGCCCTTACACAACAAGTGCTTGACACTTGAAATATGAGGACGACGAATATATGTCTTAGGAGGTTGAGACTGTTGAAAAAAGAATTCAGCAAGCTAGGCATGAAGAAGTCCTTATTGCTGCTCTTTGAACTGGCAGTTTTTTTTTTTTTTTTGGAAAACCAAAAATAACTTTCAGCAGAGAGCACCATTAGCTCCCGGTTCTACCTTCCAAGGAGAAAGAGAGAGAGAAGAACAAATAAATCACAAGTTGGGCAAGATAAAATACTCTGTAATCATTGTGATAAAGTTGAAAACAGACAGTTTATAATTTAAAAAAGCATTAGACACAATTTAGATATTAATCCGTCTTTTCACTTGGTTATTTAAGAAAATATTAAGCTTTACTATTTCCATTTTGAATGCAATATAAAAAGAATTAACCTACGTCATGTGGTGTAGACTAAGAACTGTATGAAAAATGCATCATATGCTGAGTGCTCATGCATTGACCATGATTTGTACCACAGACATCAGTGACAAGACAGATCATGTTGTCAAGTAATTATCAACGAGAAGCTATTAAAAATGATATCAGCTCCATATGTAAAGTATATATTACTAGCGTAAAAAAAAGGACAGGTACCTCAAAAGGCTTAAAAACACGTGCATTTTGGCATTAGTTTGTCTGATAATTTTCAAGCGAATAAGATGAAGGAATGGAGTGACAATAGCATGTCTTAGAGTATCCCGAACTATCACATTTTTTTTATTTAATTCAATTAATCTCGGTCCATAAGCTCTAATCGCCATCATTTTTATAAGAAAAATAAATACAAAAAGACAAGAGATTCAATTCAACATGACTTGGCCTGTATTCAATGCTAGACATTATACTTATTGTTAAAGTCATCCTTGTCACTCATCCATATCTCCGAACGTCAAGCTTCGGGAGGAAGGGAATGTAATTATCACCTGGCAACATGTATAACGATGAAGCCGAGATCGTTGTATTTGAGAGATATACATTACGCGTTTCACTCCATCTTAAGGCTCATAAATCTTGGCTGTGGGACCAAGTTGGTGTTTATGGCCAAACCAAACTTTTTTGAATCCCGTTGTTTGTCACATCTCTTTGTGCAAAGTGGACAAAGCTCAGTCTTGTATTCTTTGAACCTTGTATATAGATCGCATTGTGTAAGCCTGTGTCTCTTTTTTATTCAACACATTAGATGAGAATGGAGTAATGAACCAAGATGAGGGGCTACTAAATTTTAAAATAATGGTGTAATATGTTTCATTAAATTGAATTCATTGACCAGATATGATTCTTTCACACACAGTTCAAACATAAAGAAGGGAGGCAAGACTCGTATATTTGCAAACATCCTTTATAGTTGATATCTACTAAACCTCACAAGCTTCTTATATGCTGTAAATACTATATGACAGTGATTATATCGATTGAAAATCTTTTTGTTCATCTTGAGTTTCCTTTTTTGAATCTATTAGCGACTATATATTCCATCTTTTTTTTTTTTCTATTATAAAACGATGGCCCAGAACGGGGTACTGGGTTTTTAGTATTACTCTAGATACGATAGATGAAACTTGATCAATAGAAACAATTGCTTGATACGTAACAATGACGCGAAGATGTGCACAGGCCGGGCGATACTTTTGGTATTTCCTTGCAATTAAGTTTGTTCCGAGTGATGTGAGATTCGTACAACTTGCAATCAATTATACAACAAAGACAATTATCAACTAGTAACGCTTTTCTTTCTATTGGGCCGCTCGTTTGGATAAACGTTAGATTCTGTAACACGAGTCTACGGTTTGTTACATTGTCCGTCATAAATGGTGACACTTGGTACACATGTAATCTGTCTGTGAATGAGATCATTCAGTGTCTGGACTTCTTATCTACGCGTTTCCTCAGCTTTTTTTTTTTTTTATCAGTAAACATGATCGTCAAGGATGAAAACGCATTTATTGAAATTAATGAATAATAAAAAGTAAAATAAAAGGGCTTAGGGCTAATGATTGACTATCTTGGCTTTCATCTTTTTTTTTTTTTTCTACCTGTGGCTTTTTGTGCAATATGTGCACGGAGGTTGCTCGGCCCTGGATTTTTTAGTTTATCATATGGATTGTTCAATGAGTAAAGTTTCCATATGATTCTCTTTTATGATTTCGCCATCAGCTCTACAGCGTGGATTGAGAAATAGTCTTGTGGTACAAGTATAGAGCGAAAAAACTGCAACAGTTACCCCGTACACAGGGTCCCAAGAGCGCAGTCCCTCGCTCTTTGTTTAGTAAAGGAACTGAAGGTCCTCGTATTTCCTGTGGTTACATCAAGTTACCATGTCTGAATATAAATTGCTATAAATATTGCAAACCATGTCGAGTAGAATCTAAAGTTCCTCCTTTTTCTTCTTTATATTTATTTTCTTGTTTATATTTATTTATATACTCTTTGTAATTATTTTTCTGTATAAAAAAAATTGTAAATGTATAAGCAACCAGTCTTCAACTCATTTGACAGCGTCAACAGTTTTAAAAATCTAAACACGCAGCCATTAACACACGAAAACCTTTCCAAAATTCGATTGGTGGATCCATCTGAAACTCCTTTGGCGCGGTATTGCTCAACGGTGCATGGCAGCCAAACATCTTTGAAAAAGAAGCGACACCAAGACTGCGTTCTTGAATCACCTCGCATCGTGGCTTTTCCCTATCACAACGACTCGTTCTTTTTGCCTACTGCCGAGCATGATTACCCTGGAAGCGGATTAGACACAGCATCTATCGCCAGTTTATCTGTTCATACCATCGGCAGTCGTAGTACTTTACGACAACAACAACCACCTTCACCTGTGAGCGCTGGGTTTCGCCGCAGCTCTTTTCAACGACGTATGTCCGCCACGACCCGGGATCATGGCTCGATCACCTCCAAGAACAGTCGCAGTTTGTATAACAACAAGAGACGATCCGCCAGCTTTTCCACCGTGTTGACTCATTCAGAACAAAGCTCCAAATATGGCAGCAAGCGACTGGGACGAAGGCTCAAGCAAGGCTTACTCCGTTTCAAATCTACCATCACCCTCAATTCACACGATGAGCTCTATTCCAACAGCTCATCCTCTGTTCCCTCTTTAGCTTCGACCAAGACATCTCTTACTGAAGACGAAGCTGAGCCTAGTGCTCATCGTACTTGGTATAAAAAACTCTGGAAGTTTATCAAGCCTACTGAAAAGACTAGAACTGAAGCTCTGTCTCCTACTGATCCTGTCTGGTACACTCAATACAAATCTAATCCCTCCTTGTAATTTCGTCATCCCCCTTATTGTACATTATTCTTAAAAACTGTATACATTTGTGAAAAAAAAGGAACTGGGTTTTTTCTTTTCAACAATAAAAACAGCTTTTGTCTTCTATTAATAGACTTTTATTGTGTCTTTTATGTACAACCTGGTCTATTCACTTTCTTTTTTATAAAACGTATAATCGGATGAAGAAGACCATTTATGACACATTTGTATGACAAAAGAGGTCTCACACATTTTTTGCTTTGAATGGGAAACAAAAAACGTGTTGGCTAGAACTTGTCGGTATTTCTATATTTGTTTTACAACATGGCATTCTTTCCGGAACACCTTTATGACGAGAGAGAGAGAGTTTATTGAGTATATAAGTTAATTGCACCCATCCACCCACACACACACACACGCATGTATGTGCGTGCATTATTACTCATGGAAAAAAGGAAACGAACTGGCCTGTGTAATGCAGTGGTTCGTGCGATATGGGACGGAAGCAAAGATCACAAGTTGGTGAAACGTAACTTTCAGTATTGGCATTGATAAATTTACTACTTTTTGTTATATTTTTATTTAAAATCAAGGAAAAAAGAAGATATGTATATATGTATATATATATATGTATATATATAAAAGAGGGGGGAGTAAAAACTAGAAAAGAGAGAGAGAGACTTAGGCATATGGATTAGCGGCAAATACTCGAATAGAGGGTGGTGCTCTGACCATTTGAATAGTCAACATGACTCTGATCTTATCCAGTGCCTTAATCGTCTGTGAAGACTGTTCACTGCTATAACCAGTACTAGCAGATAAGCGAGAGCTGATAATGGAAGCTCGCTTTGAGGCTGATTTTTTAGGCGTACCGACGAGACCAGCGTTTGTCGCGGCACGAGTTATTTCTTCAAATTCTTTTGTATTCATAGCCTCTGTTTGAACCGATGTTGATTGAGACCTTTCAGGATAATTTGTCAACAACTCCTCCTCTTCGTACTCATCATCAGATAAACTCCACTGTTGTTGTTGTCCTGTTGAAGGAATGACGCCCTCCTTCCAATACATCGTCAGGGCACGTTCCTTGGCATCATATTGATAACGCCAGAGTGGCAAATTGGCCAAATGAATACGTCTTTCAATACCGAATTCTGGTATGGACACATCAAACCAATCTTCCATGACCGCAATCACACGTGCTTCCGTAAAGACGGTGGGAGGTGAATTTTCTGGAAGTGGTGGTTGCTGTTGGTGCTCTTGGATGTGCATCAAATATAAGGCAAGTGATAACAGTTTGCCTTGATAGTTTGCTTCCAGGCTAGCTTCTTTCTTTGCGTTACAATGTTGAGCAAGTTTTTGAATCGTATCTCTGTCCAGATAAAAGTGTTTTTCTTTAAAAAGTGTGAGTATTGATTTTATTTGACTGTATATATATGTTTACCTCCTATCAGCGCAGCTTCCAATTGACGATGAACAACGATATCAACATATCGACGAAGAGGCGCAGTGAAATGAGTGAACAGAGGTGTGCCAAGAGCAAAATGAGAGTATTTGGAAATATCGAATGCACCTGCACAAAAGTATTTAGGTGGTTCCATTGTCTTGAGTACTAAAATAGATATTAACTGATGCAGCTCAGGATTTTCAATCGATTGCACGGATTTTTGAATGGTTGCAGCGTTGGTTATATCCAACTCGACGCCTAAATACTGAGAAGCATATTCTTTCAACTCGTTCTAATTTGGCATGAGTATAAGCACACACACATATATTTATAAACTTACAATTTTCCTGCTGTTGGGACAAGATTGACGACGCAATAAGGCCTGCTCTGGGTATTGGCTGGATATCTTTTGAGCAACACTCTTGTTTGCCAAAAATAAGAATTCCTTGAGAGTAGTAGCAATATCAGGGAGTTTGTTGGAAATGGTGGCTGTTGTGGGTTTGAGAGGATCGTCAAAGAATAACTTTTGTCTTGATAAAGACATGGCCTCTTTGGTATAACGTGCTTCATAAAGTCTTGAAGCGAGTTTGTGCAGCAACTGAACGTCACTGTCGATTTCTGTTCCATGGCTTTCATTGCCGTCAACGATCTTTTGTACATCTTCATATGAAAGTCGAGCAGCAGACCTATTTTATGGTTAATCTTGTATCTACTAGGTCCATTGAAACTTACTTGACAAGGGTCTTGCCAAACCAGGTATCTAACAGTGTACCGTCCGAGCTAAGCTTCCAGATAACAGATATAGCCGGTCTATATATAAAGCAAATGAGCAAAAAAAACCATACATTAGCTCGCTATTTTTTTTTTTCTTTTACCTCAGCTCATTGACTGTAAAGTTGACAGCGTTGACAAGTTCGTCGGGCAGCATAGGTACCTGCTTTTGATCAAGCTCTACACGAACACCTCTTGCTCTAGCTTCTTTATCCAGGGGCGAGTGTGGTTTGATAAAGTGAGAAATGTCACAAATATGTACACCCACTTCAAAGGTATCATCGCCTAAGCGGACAACAGATAAACCATCTTCCAAGATATTGCTTCCGACAGGATCAATCGTGATCATCCTACTATGGCTCTCGATCGTCAGGTCTCGACGGTTTTCCTCTTCAGTGGGTTGGTAAGATGTAGGTGGTACACACTGCATGACTGCTTCTGTGAATGGCGTGTCAGACACATTTGCATCAGCCAAGATGGCTTTGACTTGAACATTCATATCCATGATAGATCCTAGTTCTGCTTCGAGAGTACCAAATGGATGCAGGGATGTGATTGGCCATCTCTTGATTGACCCAACAAACAAACGGTTTTCATAGGCATCTGTGTTCTCTACAAAATCTTGAGGCGCTTGCTCAATAGGAATAGCGATGAGTGGAACACGTTTATCTGTGGCTTTAAACCAAACAATTCTTGGAGCTTCCTTTTTCCCTCTATCCCCTTCCTCTTCTTGAAGCTGTGCTCTCTTATTATTGGGCCGGGACAATGTGAGGGTACTACACAAAAAGATGAGTCTTTTGTTTGTCTATTATACAAATGGCGCTTTACCCAGAAAACACTTGGTTTTGAGCTCTTTCCAAAATAGCCACAACGACACCTGCATACTTTGGCTTTACCACATCCGTTTCTTCATCACCTCCAAATATGATTTCATTTTCATCTTCCTCATCGGGTAAACGCACCTTGGGTTGACCATTATTTCTCGCCAACTTGGCATCTTCCTTTTCTTGCTTCTCACGCAACACCTTCTCGACGTTGACCAATCTGACAGCCACAACATCACCTTCAAGCGCACGGTTTCTGCCTCGGGAGCCACAAATATAAATATCGCTGCCGTCCAATTCGTCACAGGAAACATAAGCATCACTACGATTTCTCTTGTTGACACGTAATATACCACGCACAAGCTGACGACTTCTGAACAAAGGTGGCAAAGCAGAAAATGGTAAATGAGCAATAAAGAGTTGTCGACGTTGATGAGGGTTTGCATCATCGTATCTTGAAAAGTTTACACGAGTAGGTGTGAATGGAACAAGAGAAAAGGATGATCGATTACTGCTGTTATTAGATGAAGTACCTAAAAAAAATAAAAGTGAATAAGCATATTTAAGAAAGGCGGAAACTTACTATTCCTCCAATCCTCGAAATTACGAGAAGAACGACGATTGAGTTGTTTGTTGCTACTACCCAAGGATAAACTCAAGGACTTGCTGTTCATAACCGCTCTCTTATTGGTAGATGAATCTAAAAATGATTCTCCGTTTTCGTTCAACACAGGTAATTGCTGGAGAGATAAACGCTTCTTGACGTAACTTTCATCACTTGTACTGCTACGTCTGTTAAACGTTCCCATCAGTTTAGCTTCAGCTTCAGCCAGAGCGTCCTCTCTGGAAAGAGACATACTCTCGTCACTGGTTCGCTTTTCCAAACTTTTGCTACTCAGAGAACTAGGTGGCGTGATAGGCGGTAAGGTCTTTAAGGTTTGGATGACATCCTTAATGTTATCTACAGTAGTCATTTCTTCCTTTAATGTCTGTAAGCCCATAAAACTTCGCCTGTTTCGAGCATTCGTGTTGCTGTTTTTGTTATATGTCAGTGAGTTGGTCGATTTTGAAGAGAGGACGACCAAGTCCGAGTTGGCAGCAGAGCGAGAGCGTTGATGTCTTCCCGTGGGTAGCATAGATACAGCCTGTTGACGTTGTTGTTGTACATTCTTACCAGTGTTTTTAAAGTCCAAACTAGATGATAGCCCATGAAAAGTACGTCGCTTATCCGAACTCTTTGTTGTGGTAACCTTGGTAACCCCAACTATTTAGTTTTTTTTTTTTTTTGGTTCTTTATAACTTTACCTCGGGTAAGTCGAATAAACCTCTTGTACTTTCTGGAGCCGTTTGTTGTTCTAAAGCGTCATGGTCCATTTAAAATACTTGTGAAAAGAAACGAGAGGATATAGTAAGGTTTGTTTGTTTGGTTAGTTTTTTTTTTGCTTAAAGGAAAAATGAAAAAATAAAGGAAAGGGAATAACAGAGAGAGAAAGAAAAATTGGCAATGTTCTTTTTTTTTTGCGTTTGTGGATATGCAATGTAAATGGAGTTTGAATATTAGGTTACAATCTCTAAATTGACTTTGGGTCATTTGTGGCTAAAAAGCCCCGAAAGAAGAAGAAGAGAAAGAGAGATCTTTTATAAGATGACTTTATGAAATATTCTTATTGTCTATTTAAAGATGAGGAAAGTAAAAGAAAATGTACGGATGATAATGGTGATAATCTTGCAGGAAGTTTAATTTCTATTTGTTGTGATTTGAAATAGAGTGAGAACTTTATTTAAAGGCATGAATAGATGTCCTTTTTTTTACAGTAAAAAGTCACAAACAATGCTTCTTTAGATCTTTTGAACTAATATATTTAGTATGGTTATTTAGAAGAAATATAAGAAAAGGACGTAAAGATGTTATGGACAGCGTATTAAATCCATTATTACTCTTTAAAAGAAAGACTTTCATTGTTATGTTTTAATCTGTAAACAACGATTTCATATATATTTAATGCACTCTTTGATCCAATAATAAAGATATATTGTTCAGTTTCTTTAGTGTTTATTAAACACTTTGTCAACATAAATCTATTCATTTTTCTTGCTTGTAGGATGTAGCTCGTCTTTCCTTTCATGCTCAACAAAAGAATCACCTTGGAGAAGGAAGGATGATCAGCAGGAGGTACATGTTTGCCCTTGTCTGAGTTTTGGTTTATTTTTTAGCACCTATTGTACTTGATGTGCCCCCATAATTAACGTTTATCTTTTAGTTTTGTGATATGTGATTAACAAATAAAGTATTGTAATTATCCTATTCTTGGTCGAATAAGTTCTCGGGAAGCTTGTATGACACTTTTGGATAGGGGACAACAAGGAAAGATAAAATTTACAGTTGTAATATTGGCACATAAAAGGTTTACAATAAATAATATATATGTCCGTTTAAGTCTTGTCTAAAATAACACTATATCGCCTCTCCATTTTGGAAACTCGGAAGAAAGGGCAAAGTTTATTGTATTGGATGATAATTCACACTAAATCAGGTAACTGTGTCACATTTGGTAAAGGGGACACTAATTACAGAACCAAGTACGTGATAATTGATCTTGCTGCGGGGTCCTTCTTGAGAGTGAATGAGTGATATCCCTTTCTCTTTGGGCTTATCCTTTGGCCTATTAATCAATATCTGCCCGGTTATAGGTTAAACAAGACAAGAACGATACAGAAGAGAAATCAACAGTGTTGCCTGGGATTGAATATTTGATTTATCAAAAGAAGGTTTAACAATTTCTTGTGTTCCCTCTTTTGCTTTGTAAATATATGCGTTGGAACTGTTGCTTCTGAGGCCTATATTCTTCAGTGGTTTTGTTGAGATTAATAGTGGCCAAGGGTATTTTCCTTTAATTATTTGTACTTGCTTATGTCCAATTTCTTGGCAAAAGGAAGCTCTTGTAAATTTCTGTGGGCATTATTTATTTCAATAAGTTTATGGGATATTTATACTAATTGAATGTTGATAAATATGCAAGATAATAAATGAAAATGATAAATGGTAAAAACTTATTATGATGCATGCAGTTACCAGTGGTACCAGATACCAAAAATGGCTTCAACAGGATGGAAGCAATTTCGTTTTCGGCTCAAACAAAGCTTTTTTTTTTAAGCAGAGGGGCTGAGAATTGGCTGTTAAATGATGTGAACCACAGCCCCTTCCAAACTATTAGTTTAGAAGGAGATTCGTAAAGAAAATGAGCATCGTTCTCTGTTGCAGACAAAGGATATAAGGCGAATCTACAACTTCAGGAAGGAACCTATAACGAGTAGAACGGGTAGCAAAACCGTTCTAGAGAAAGAAGAAATACGTAAAAAAAAGGGGAGGAGAACATCAATCTTTCATGTGTGATCAGCCATTGCTGTTTTTTTTTTTTTTACTATTTGTGTCTTTCATCTTTAGGGTTAAACATATAGCTAGACATATAGTTCTATGTTGCTCTATTCACATTTCTCTTTTCAAATGTATGGTATTGCCTGGTGCTCAATAACAAGGACATTACTGTCACATAACAGACATAAAAAACATGTAGAGACTTATCATAAACACTTAATTAGTATGAATCAAGAACACTCTAGACATTTATCGGACAAGTGCATCTTGCCAATTTCATACAACCTTTCCTTAATAAACAATGAAACAATTCACGCTGGGACATGACACTGTAAAATAAGCCGTCACGATGCGCGCTACTTTTTTAGAAATAAACAATTTTTTTTTCGCGTTTCTTTCTCTCTCATTTTCATTATCCCAGCTCCATCGCAATGGCAAGCTCACACATGAACACCATGTTAGACACTCAGGCACTGATGTCTGAAATCAATACACCAAGCCATATGGAAATGGATGATGCTGCCACACCTCGTCCTCCTGCTCAAGTTCGTCGACCTGGCTTTACCCCTGACACTGTTCAAAAGTTTGTAGACGAGACAGGTCTGATTGTGATGAAGTCATTTGAAACTTTTTTACAAACGTAAGATCACACCTATTTTACCTTTATTTATCTAACTGTGATTTTACATAGCTACAAAGACGAGCAATTGACGTATATGAGTGAAAGCAACTCGGGTTGGAAAGGATATCCATATATGATGCAGATGGAAAATTTTATCACGAGCTTGTTGGATACGGTCTTTGTTGACTTTGGTCATATTGAAAGAAGTGATTCGACATTAGCCTCTGCTATTAGCGATCAATACTATCGGTAAGATTTGAAGTAGTTTAAGATGATCCTTCTCTAACTTGTTTCTAGTTTCCTTCCTTTCCTTCGACGAGCTGTTCATAATGTAGTGAGTGAACATTTTCCCAAATGTTTCCAACCAAGAGATCAAGACCTCGTACCTGATTCGGCACTCAACAGAGAATTCAACGTTGCATTCTATGGATTATCTGACATGAATCGCGTACGACAATTAAAGACAGACAAGATCGGTCGTCTAATCAGTGTCAGTGGCACTGTCACCCGTACGTCTGAAGTTCGTCCTGAACTGACCTATGCATCCTTTACATGTAACGAGTGCGGCAAAATTGTAAACAATATCGAACAGGAGTTTAGATACACACAACCCACGATGTGTCCTACCATTACCTGTTACAATCGTACCAACTGGACACTCAATATTGAAAAATCCAAATTTGTCGATTGGCAAAAGATCAGAATCCAAGAAAATTCAAACGAGATTCCTACTGGTAGTATGCCTAGAAGTTTGGATGTCATTGTCCGTAACGAAATGGTCGAGCGTGCTAAGGCAGGTGACAAGTGTGTTTTCACAGGTACCCTTATCGTTGTTCCCGATGTGTCTGCTTTTAGAACACCTGGCACATCTGTCGAAACCGAGCGAGATACGACCACCCGTCCCTCTGACGGGTTGGGCAAGGAAGGTGTGACTGGTCTCAGAGCCCTTGGTGTCCGTGATTTGACCTACAAGTTATCTTTCTTGGCTTGTATGGTACAACCTGCTTCTCAAAACAAGGTCAACAATATCAACCTTCATGGCGAAGATGTTCCAGAAGAGACGATCCAGGATGTCTACAACACATTAACTCCCGAAGAAGTCGAAAATCTTCACAGAATGATTCGAATGGGTGATAAATTCTACAGCAAATTGGTCGGCAGTATCGCGCCTTCTGTGTTTGGACATGAAACTGTTAAAAAGGGTATCTTATTGCAAATGTTGGGTGGTGTACACAAGGTCACGCCTGAAGGCATGCATCTTCGTGGTGATATCAACGTGTGTATTGTGGGTGACCCATCCACAAGCAAGTCTCAATTCTTGAAATATGTTTGTAATGTCATGCCTAGAGCCGTGTATACCTCTGGTAAGGCTTCTAGTGCTGCCGGTTTAACTGCCTCCGTCATCAAAGATGAAGAAACGGGTGAATTCTCTATTGAGGCTGGTGCTCTTATGCTTGCTGATAATGTACACTTTAAAACAATAATTGAATGCGTCACTCACTTTACATATATAGGGTATCTGTGCCATTGACGAGTTTGACAAGATGGACATTAAGGATCAAGTGGCTATTCACGAAGCAATGGAACAACAAACAATTTCTATTGCAAAGGCAGGTATTCAAGCTAGTTTGAATGCACGTACCAGTATTCTTGCCGCTGCCAACCCTGTTGGTGGCCGTTACAACAAGAAGCGAACATTGAGACAAAATGTCAACATGTCAGCACCCATCATGTCTCGTTTTGATTTGTTCTTTGTCGTTTTGGACGAGTGTAATGAAATTACGGATTACAATATTGGTCGTCATATTATCAATAATCATCGTCAAAAGGAAGATGCCATGCAGGCTGAGTTTTCTACTCGAGATATTCAAAACTATGTTCGTTATGCTAGAACGTTTAAGCCAAAGGTATATAATGAATGTGTATTGAAATACAAGTGAATTGACATCATTCCATCTAGTTGACAAAGGCAGCTGCAGATAAGCTGGCTGAATATTATAGAGAATTGCGACAAGGTGATTCTCAAGGCTTGGGTCGAAATTCATACCGTATTACTGTAAGACAGTTGGAAAGTATGGTTCGTTTATCTGAAGCTATTGCAAGAGCTTTATGTAATGAAGAGGTAAAAGGATATATAAAATATGAAAAAGAGACGCTTATACGTTTGTAGATTACCGTTGCACATGTGACAGAAGCATACTCTTTACTTCAAAAATCGATTATTCGTGTCGAAGAAGAAGATGTTAATATTGACGATGCATTTGATGACAATGAAATGAGCGAACTGCTGACAAGCACAGAAGCACTTCGTAGCATGTCCTTGAACGAAACTGAAGAGCCCAGTGAAGAGCATAGAGATGTCAATATGGACCAACCTAAAGGACCTAGTGGCGCTTTCATGACGTCTTCTGGGAAAATTTCCATACCTTATGAAAAGTTTGAAGAAATCAAGCAAATGCTGGCTATCAAGCTTCACCAAGTACAAGAAGAATCCGATGAAGAAGCGGGTATCACTCAGGATAAACTGATCATGTGGTATCTTGAACAAATGGAAAATAATCTTGATGAAGAAGCTCTCGAGTTTGAAGTGACGGTTGTGAAGAAGGTCATTAAGAAGCTTCTAAAGACGGTAAGAATCACTTTATTAAACTTTTGCTTTACTCATCTTCTTTATTGCAGGGTGAGACATTGATCGCTGTCAGACAAGATCAAGATGAGGATGCATTAGAACAGTTTAGCGAAGACAATCCCTTACTTATGCTTCATCCCAATTATGTCTGGGAATAATTTAATATTAATCATAAAACTTGTACATATATTAGTCAATCCATTCTTTTGCATAATCCAGGCACATATCGCTCTACAGGTCACACAATAGATCCATTTTCCCCTGCATATTCCACGTGACATAGTGTAGACTGTTTACTGCATTCACCCTTTTATATATACGCGTTCCTGAAATTGCATAGATATCCTTATAGTGAGAGCATGTATCAAAGATCCTGTTAAAACAGATTGTCGCTTCTTTAGAACATGTGTAATTCATAAGAAATCATCCTACAGCAGTCAACACATAGACCAGTGTAACACAATTCACGTCATTGAATGAGGGGCAACAATGCCCTTTTTTTGTCCTTTTTTTTCTTTTTCTTTTTTTTTTTTCCTTGACAAACAAAAAGAAAGTCCTACAAGCATATACACATCAGAACCTGTTACAAGTAGACCCATATTGTGTCAGTGTTATATCTAATCAACATTTGTGTTCCAATGGGCAAGATGCAGAAACGAATAGAAGCCCACAGTAATGGTAGAGAGATTGTGAAACTAAGTTTTACAGTGTTTCCTGAGACAGAAACGCGTGGACTCTCGGTTTCACCAGATGCTGTCAGACGCGTTACCTTCTTTTCGCCTTCTGTATACAATGTAGACCAGCGTGTGTTGGCAACGAGCAGTAGTGAGCATAATCCTAAAGTGGCACCTCCTTCAACAACGTCTCCTTTTCAAGGACCTGTGGGAGCTTATCTATTTCCTGGTCAGCCTTATAGTGTGCCTGTTGTATACGTACCAGCACCTGTCATAAGTTCTCAATCCATCCTATACCCATCGTTGCCTATAGCAACAACAAATACTCCTTCTTTATCAGAGTCGCATCATTCTACTCATCATATATCATCAAAAGCAAGTCCTGAACAGATCCAGTCAAGCACCGTCTTTGATCAGAACGATTCTACGCATGGAGAAAGAAAGTATGTTTGTCCTTACCTGGGATGTAATAAAGCATTCACACGAAGCAACCATGTTGATCGGCATATCAATTCAGTGCATACAAGGGCAGAAGGTTAGAGAATTGACATTGATAAATGAAACAGCCTAACATTACATTAGGCTTTGATTGTCCTTTCTGTCGTAAACAATTTACGCGAGAGGATCATTTTGATTGTCATCTAAGTATACATAAAAAGCAAGCCAAGGACATGAAACATACCATGGATGTAGAGAAATTAAGGCAGATCTTACGAAACAATCATCCAGAGAGTCAAAAGAAGGAACTCAGTTCTGTATTGGATTCAGACACTTTGCGCAGCACATCTGACAATACTTCACAAGTAGTATCAAATATTGAAAAACTATTACAAAATGTCATGAAACTTGTTAAGCAGAGAGAAAAACGTAAAGAAGACACTTAAAAGCTCTACTAGAGTACCCTTGATTCATCTATTCAATTCATCATTTTTCCATTTTGCTGCATAAACCGATACCCTCTCCCAATAAAAATAAGCCTGCATTGATATATTTCTTTTTTTTTTTTCATTTTTTTTTTTTCTTTACAAAAATGTGTGGACGCTTTGCCTGTTCTTTAAATCCTGAACAGATAGTTGAAAGACTTCATAAGGATAACTATTGTCGTGAAGATATTCAGGTCGACTGTCAAGACTTTAGACCGAGTTATAATGTTGCGCCTATACATCAAATTGTTACTTTATATGAAAACAATAATCAAAAGTCTCTTAAAACAATGGTAAACGAATAAAGCTTTGAATAAACCTTTGTTGACTATTATTTTTAGGAATGGGGATATGTTCCTTCTTGGATAAAGAAACTACCTATCAATCGAGTAAGTGTGTGAGAGAAGGGGACGATATAAATCTAACAGGTACATAGCCAATTAATGCAAGACAAGAGACACTGGAACAGACAAAAGGGTTTTATGTCTCATCCAAGGATACCCATCGATGTGTTATTGTTGCGGAAGGGTAAGAAAATGATGTTTTTCAAAAGACACGTTTGAACAAGTTTCTTAAAGGTTCTATGAATGGAAAAAACCGGGTAACGGTACAAAAAAACCTTATTATATCAAAAGGAAGGATGGTCAATTAATGATGTTTGCTGGATTGTATGACATCAATGAATTGACAGGTAAAAAAAAAAAAAACACACAATGAAACAGCAGTGTATTAAAGTTTATTAATTCAGATAAATCATACACATGTGCTATCGTCACTACAGAAGCATCCAAAGAATTTTCTTCTATTCATACTCGAATGCCCGTCATTTTAAATCAAGATCAAGTGAATACATGGATTGATGGTTCAATACCCTGGTCGAGTCGAGTCATTGATTTGATGAAATCATTTGAAGGAGAATTAGAATCGTAAAAGAGATCATGTATTAAAAAAGAAAAAGAAAACTAACATATATATAAGCTACCAAGTGACAGATAAAGTGGGATCTGTCAAGAATGATTTCCCAGGCTTGGTGAAGCCCATTGATAGCCAAAGGGGTTCTATCTCACAATTCTTAAAGCCACAGTGTCCGGATGAAGAAAAGAACAAAGAGATTGCGCCTTTTGATATGGATGATACCAACAAAAAAAGAAAATCAAATCAGCAAGAGAAAATTACGCATTTCTTTAATAACAATAAAAGGAAAAGAAACTAATAATCTGCTGCCCAGCCATTGTCCTTTAAGAAATCTTCAATGGCTTCCCTAAGTGATAAATTAGGTACCAAATCAGATTCTTTACATGCTTTTCTTGTGATTGGATCAAAGTAACCGTTCCTCTTGAAATGATCCAATAAAGATTGTCGTTCATAGGTTATTCCATCTATTTATCTATTGAGTTTTATATGAAAAGAGTATATGTTTTTTTTTTACCTGGTGTGAAGACTGGGTCATGCATGATATTGAATGATATTTTATCCAAATAGGCATCTGGTATGTCTCTCCTCTAACAATATGGTATGTTAGCATAAAAACATATAAGCACATCTGTTTCCCTTACAGTCGCGTTTTCTCTTGATTGAACAAAGACATTCTCTACTTTTCTCAGCCTTTCATCCTATATCGAGTATTAATAAACCTTCCTGTTTATGTTAATTGTCTTACAATATTGTAATTTATAGTATCAACCGCTTCTTCATCCGTTCCTTCTTTTTCCAACAACTCTTTTCTTTCCTTTTCAATCAAACCTTTAACATATCGCAATAACTCTGATTCCTTTTCTAATCGAATAGCTTCGTCATCTTCCCATTTCTATAGACATTATATTGTATATAAAATCAAGCATGTATATAGCGCGTATATATTTTTTATACCTTTTTTCTTGCCAACAACAGAGCTTGAAGAATATCATTGACATATTTTACTTTTTGTTGAATAGCTAATTGATAGCCAATCTTTAACTTATTCAATGCTATCGTTTGAATGAGTATCAGTCATGAATCGGTGTATTGATATCAAACCTTCCGTATGTTGCTTCTTTTCTGTCAATGCCTGTCCAAGCTATGTAAAGAGTGAGAAAAATTGGTAATTAAACCTGATCCTAGTTTACCAAATAATATGCTTTTACTATAATAGACTCATTAATAAGCATATATATTATATATATTTCAATTACCTAACTGTGGGTCAAGTTCAATCGCCTTTCTACAGTCTGATATCACTTGATCGTATTTCTCCAGCTGATATTATTACATAATGATGAGCCCCCTTTTATATATATATATATATATTAATTATACTATTATACCTTTAGATAGCATATAGCTCTATTCGTATAATAAACAGGTACACTTGCATCTTTTATCTATTAAAAGAAGAACAATAAACATTCAAAGAAGAAGAAGCGGCATGTCTTAAAATAAACTATCTTTTATTTTACAATGGCATTTGTGTATTCTTTAATAGCTTCTTGAAACTGTTTCTCAGCAAATAGTTTATTTCCTTTGAGAGAGAAATAATGTCAGTATTTTACACACATGTACAAGTTTAACTTACCATTTGCCTTGTGTTGCTCTGCTGCTTCTTTTGACATTTCAAGATTATTAATACACAAAAAAAAGGGAACCTTTTTTTTAGGGGAAAAAGAGAACGCATTAAAACGCCGATAAAATCCTTACAAGTACAGAGATACCTCTTTAACATCACTTCATATGCATCAAAACCATCATTCCTGTTTTAGCCAATAAATGATCACACTTCAGCTCGCTGATCCTTAAACCTTATTTTTCTCGACAATCACTTTTTAATGAATGCTGACATGATTACATAATAAGCTCGCTATTTATATTTAAACAAGCTAAAGTATGGCTTGTATATAATAAATGACTCTTCATCTTTTATCTTCAAAAGTAAGCTCTCCTTTAAGGAAAACAACATTCTTTTCTAGTAGATTCAAAAGATATAAAACAATGTGCACATCTTATATGCAACATGGTTCATAGAGAGAGTAAGGAATAATTCAACGAATCAATTCGAGCAATCTGTGTGACCGGATCTTAATAAGGAATAATGTCTCGATTTCATCATCATCTCGTGTATCTGCTTATTCTTTCTTTTTTTTTCTTTATTATTTTATATTTTTCTATATGGCTGGAAAAGGAGTTGTTCGTAGTATGTAAGTTTATGCATAAAAACTATTATAAAGCAAGTAAAACTAACCATCAAAAAAAGAAAAAATATTGCTAAAGGCTTTAGTGATGTTCAAATCAAAGTGAGAGAGGCTACTTCTAATGACCCATGGGGACCTAGTGGCACACTCATGAATGAGATAGCTCAACTCACCTTTAATGAGTAAGTAAAATATTACACAAGTATGGCTATTGTTATTAACCCTAATAATAATAAACAAAAGATCTGACTTTATCGAAATAATGGATATGATTGACAAGAGACTCAATGATAAAGGAAAGAACTGGCGTCATGTATTCAAGGTCGGATATATTTATATAAAATACATGTGTCTCTCCTTATTAATACAACTTGTAGGCACTACTCTTGTTAGATTATTGTTTACATGTGGGGTCAGAAAATGTCGTCTTATATGCCAAAGAGAACGTCTATGTCGTAAAAACCTTGAGAGAATTCCAACATATCGACGAAAGTGGAAAGGATGTAGGAGCAAATGGTAACACCATATTTTTCTTTCCTTCTTTTTTCTTAATATATTTCTTATAGTGAGACAGAAGGCAAAGGATGTCACAAATCTATTAATGGACGATAATCGATTAAGAGAAGAAAGACGCCAAAGACAGGGTATGCGTGAAAGAATGGCGCATGTTGGAGATTATCTGAATGAGACTGTGAGACAAATTGATGGTGGTCAAGGGCGTTATGATGAAGACGCTGATCTACAGAAAGCAATAGCCGAAAGTAAACGCATTGCTGAAGAAGAAGCAAAAAATAGACGTCAAGGGTAAATAGCAATAGCAAAGGAATGTTTCTGTTATTTAACACATGTCCTTCATATAGTGACGATGATCTTGAAAAAGCCATTCAATTAAGTCAACAAGAAGCTCTTGAAAAAGAAAAGAAAGAAAGAGAAAGGCTGGAAAGAGAAAATACTCAGAATTTGTTTGGAGTATCAAGGTAACAATGGTGTGTAACAATTGGTTCCCTATTGTATTAACATACCCTTAGCTTCCAAGCATTCCCTGCACAACAAAATGCAGCTATCAACAATCCATACCAGCAACAACAACAACAACAACAACAACAACAGCAAAATCCTCCTTTGCAGTTAGAGTGGACAGCTAGTAACAATGCCTTCAGTGGATTGCAAAATAACCCTTACCAACAGACACAGAACCCCTACCAATCAGCATTCAGTCCTAATACACTTCAGGCACAAATGACTGGATTTCCTCAGCCTACTCCATCATCAGCTGTCGATCTATTTTCACAGCAACCTCAATTGACAGGTTTCCCTGCCACTCAACAACAACCGCAAATGACAGGATTTCCTGCCACTCAACAGACAACAAATAACTTCTTGTCCACTCCTGGCTTTCAAACAAGTATGGTAACAGGAACAAACCCTTTCTCACAAATGAATACAGCCACTCCTTTACAACCACTACAACCTCAACAGCAGCAGCAACAATCTTTTGACTACAGTGGGCTCGTATTTGGTAATCCACAACAACAACAACAACAGCAACCATCGTTTTCGCCCAAGCTAAGTAACAATAGCAACTCTCCTTTCAACTTTACTTCTTCCCCTGTAACTACCAGTGCAACTACAAGTACCTTTACCTCGTCTATGACGCCCACTATGAGACAGGCTAATGCTTTCTCATCTCCTCAAGTATGTAAAGAAAATAAAAGAAAATGTAGGACTCATCTTTTAAACATATGTAGCTGGGAAATTCACAAACGCCATTCCAAAGCGAGACGGATTCCAAGTATGCCAAGTTAAACTCCTTGTTGGCCAATAAAGAGTAAACAAAAGAGATGATAAAGTTAATTCTGAGCTAAAGCTAATGATAATAATTAGTGATGGTATGGATACCTTTGGAAACCAAGGCAATCTGCGTATTCCATAGTAAAGTATAACTCTCATTCTACTTGTATAACAAACTAATGTACATAATTATAGTGGCACTGGCTTTGCAAGCAGCATCGGCTTACAAAACACTGGCAATAATGGAATGAACAATAATGCTAATAGCTTCGTAAGTTGTCTATTATTCAATCCATGATTTTCTTTTGTTCTTATATGTTGATCATAGGGATCTATAAGCAGAAACCCTTTTGGACAAACAGCGGCGAATAACAATAACAACAATAAGCCTGCTGGTCAGAAAAGTTTATTAGACTTGATGCAAGAACAGAAGCAGATGAACATTTTATAGTAAATACTTTTTTTTTCCGGATTTTGTTACAACTCTCAACAATAAAATGAATATCTTTTTGAACATAACCTTTTTATGATGGAATGAGACATGTCTTGGTTTTACACATGTATACAATCCCCAAACTAGACGAAAAACCCATCAAAGGGATAGGGTATACTTTTTTGGGGGATAAAGCCGATAAATACCTTGGATGTGAACATATCTCCTGTCAAAATGCATTGAATAGGTATTAATGCATAGATGAGGGAATTAGAACAAGCTTATGCATAACATAATTTACCGTAACGTCTTCATCTTTGAAAGGTTCTAAACAGATTCTTCCACTTTTAATGATGATTTGGCAATAGCGCTTCTTAATGAATATCGATAAACTCGTACCTCAATCTTTACATTAGACGTTTATGTGTAGTTTAAAAAACCAATCCCTCTAAGAGATGTACTGCATGACGTGCAGTGTGCAGATGCTAAAAAGAGCAGAGACGAAGGCTTCGGTTAAAATAACCGACATTGTAATTAAACAACTCTAATTGAAGAGAAAGGGGGATCTTCCGAGCGCGCGCAATTAAACTAAAAGAAAATGAAACTCTTGGCAAAGGTCAGAAAAATACATCACGTAAGAAAAGTTTGCCAACAAGGGGAGGGGAAACGATATGCGGCAAATATAACCTACAATCCGATAACTCCATGAGCGGGGCGTATCGGTGAATAACGCCCAGGCAATCAAAGCCTTTTTCAAGTATCGGCGAAATGCAGCTTTGTACTTGTGCATCATCAGTGACCAAAGCAATGAGTCGATCATTCTTTGTAAGGTTATAAAGAACTATTTTTTTGTGTGCAACGAGGGATTTTTGACTACAGAAAGATATACAGAGACGATCAAGCACGCTTTGTATGTGAATTATGTAAATTGTCGTCAGCAAATGTTGGACAATAGCAGAGCAATGCAACACGGGTTCTTTATAGAAAATGCAAACAGACGGGGGAACGGGTGGCAGTTTTTCCGTTTTATAAGCATCCAGTACAAAATTAAATACCATCATCCTCCCAAGAGCCTTTTGAAAAAAAAAAAAAAAAGAATTTCTTTTGCAGTCTCTTTACATCATTCTAGTGTTACAAAATTAAGCTTTAACCATCTTTGTATATTTCAAGGTTTTTATGGTAATCGATAGTAAATTCTTTAGACAATAAAGGATAGACTAAGAAAAAGAGTATCTTTAGTTTCCTTTTGCAGCTCTTTGTATAGTAAAGCATATGGCTGTCGGTTACATTGAGCAGCATATGTTGCCAAAGTACGAATTTTAAAGTTTAGAGAGATGTATAATAAAACGGCTTAATGCTAGGTAATAGTAGCCTGAACATTTGCTGCAGGCTACACGTGCTTCACCTTCACCTACTTATTTCGTCTATTCGTGTTGCCCTGTTTGAACAGATTACAAAGATGTTTCGACTAAAAATAAAATACGAGTAATATAGACATGGGTACAGGGGTACACACATCTTTATATGCTTCTTTTATAATTCATGGATACATACATATAAAAACAAGCTATACTGTGGCTCATGTCTTTAAGCAAATGATCGGATCACGAAATAGACTATAAAGACGAGGGAAGAAGCTGTTGTACTAATACTACTAAATTTGTCTTTACTACTCGTTTAGTTTGTTTATGTTTAATAATGATAATTGGGATGTCTTTCTCATTGTTATTGCTTTTGTTCAACATTGACAACAGTAGATTAAACACGCAACATTCTTCCAGTCAGATTGAAACGATGGCTATCAAGATAATGATCATTTGTTCTCACGCATAAATATTATCCTGGGAGTGATTTTATAAACATTATGCTCAATGAAAGAAATCTTATATAACAAAAGGGCTTGTTGACGCGCTAAAGAGTTATAATAGGCTTGTAGATGGGAAATGTACACATCAAAGGGAAATATAGTCGATTGTTTTTGAAATTTATCAGATTCTATCCCCTCCAGCTATTGTAATATGAGTGCCTTTGATATCAAGATATCTTTACAAAATATTCCCTTTTTCTACACAATGTGGCTTATAGACAAAGGGATGTTTATTGTATTTTAAAAAGTCTATTTCTAATTTAGTCTTAATCAGCTTCTATTTATCCGTTTAAGTGAGCATCCCCACATTTTTTTGGTCAAGTTTGATTAAGTGAAACTATTATACATATGAATTCATGATATGTGGCTTACCTTATTAACAAAAGGGGCTGAACACAGAAAGAGAAAGAGAGAGAGAGAAAGAAGAGAAAAGATCATTTAAAATAGCCCTAGAACAAAAACGTAGGCTTAGTCTCTCAAAAAAAAAAAAAAAAGACTCACATTTCAGACCCAATAGGATATTTCCGTTTCTGGTTTCCGTTTCTGATGTTCGTTTTAGCATGATGGTAGGACAAGAATTAACCAAATATAAAATAATAAAAAGAAGGGCCTTTTTTTTTCTTTTTTTCTTTCTTTCTCTTTCTTTTACTTAATTCTCAAGTGTAAATATTTATTGTATAGAAAGATCAAAATTATAGATAATGCCATCATTTACAGCATTTCCAAGAAGTCAAACAAGATGGGGACACTCCACTTGGACAAACAATAACACTCATCATCAAAAAGACAATAAAGACAATAATGACAAGCATAAACCAACGACAACAACAACGATACCAGTGAAAGAAAAGAAAAAACCTGAAGTTCAGCCAAGATTTAGCGTATTCGGGAATAATAAAAGAACGATCATTCAGGACATGAATAAGAAAGAACAAGAAGAAAAAGACTTGATCAAGGAGATACCGACGATAACGACCACAACAAGAAAGAAAAAAAAGGTTAAATTTGATTCGATTTTCCTTGAGAGAGTTTGTTTGTTTAGCGAAACTCAATCACCACAAGAGCTACATAGAGTTCAAGACAAACAACCCAAGTTGAGAATCATCTGTCCCAACTGGAGAAGAACAAATTCACACATCTTAGTCGACAAGGCTAGCTTTTCCGTGAGTCAAGATAATCTTTACGTTAAAGGAAAGCTGATGGTGCGTAATTTGGCTTTGGATAAATTTGTATCCATCAGATACACATTTGATCATTGGTCATCTACAAATGAGGTCGACGCTACCTTCTTTGGTCCAAACCCGAAGAATGTAACCTTTGATATTTATGATTTTTTAATTTATATTGGAAATGGTCAGCTGGCTGATCGCGGTGAAATACGTGGAAAAATACAATTTGGTATCAGAGTCACTGCTGGCACAAGGGATTACTATGATGACAATCAAGGTCATTACTATAAGATTAAGATCATTGCTGACCCGCTCAATAAAGAGCAATACAACATTGATGAATATGAACAAGAGGATGATTACCCAACAGAGGAAGAAGAACAAGAGGAAATGGAAAGACACAATCAGTTCACGAATGCTCTCAAGGGTTATCAGCACGCAAAACCATTGTATCTAAAGAAGAATCAACAACTATTTCTTGCTACAAGATATAATTTCAATCAGTCTTTATCTGAAGCTAAGAAATCATCTACCTCAAATCATAATGACGAACTATTTCCAAAACCATTCATCAAACCCTCTTCTCCTCCTCCAGATCATATTCACATCTTGGATAACATGTATATTCCTTCTGCAACAACGGAAACCATTACTACTACAACTATTACTACTACTACCACTACTACTACTATGGATCATCACGACGACGATAATAATAATACTGCAATCGATACCAACATTCATGCTGACCATAATGACAATCATGATGCCGTCGCTGCTGCCACTCCTCCTGCAAGTCCTACACTACCATCTTCCATATTCTTGTTATCGCCTGCTTCAATGGATATCAATTCATCACATTATTTAGATCTCCTAAAAAAGTACTGTTTTTACAACAGTGATCAAAACGAACCATAAATATATCTTTTAAATTGTATATATTTAATAAACTTTGCATTCAATCATCTTCCTTTAGGTCCCCCCCCCCTGCAGCTAAAAATACCCTTCCTTCTACCTGATTCGGGAAAAGAAGGGAATATAAGCCATCGCTTTTTGTTTTACATCACTCAAAAACATTGTGTTTAAAGTTACCAAGGTTACCTTAAACATTCAAAACAAAATGCATGTAATCTGCAATCAATTTTTCCGTTGTGACCTTTCACAAAAATAGTTCTCTATCATACACACACACACATGCACACACATATCTTTGGTCAGATGCGCGTTGTATTATGGTCATATCCCTTTGTGTAATACCGACCCGACAAAGCCCTTTTTTTTGTGTCAGAATCGTTTTTGCTTCCCGTAAGTGCCCATGGTTACAGTGCTGACAGCTACCATTAGCGGGAGTTAAATGTACAATAGGCGGAATACTAAAAGCTCACTGATTCATGCCCCTTCACCATATCGTGTGTGCTTACAACAGGCACTTGCAAAAGCTAAGCAAAATGAAATAAGAGATAATCCCTGATGATCATTATAAGCTGTGATATATCTTTTGACTCTTCCCTTTTGGTGCTTTTCTTTACATTTATTTTAATGATTGCAGTGATTTCAAAAGATAAGCTAGTCTTTCTCTCTTTTTTTTTTTTTAGCCCATGTTGTCATTTTCCCAAGACAAGCAGGCATGTTAATGATTACACAAAGGGGGAGGGAGAACTAAGTACCTTCGGCTTTTGAAGTTCTTGCATAAATTTGAATGCGACTTTAGAGAATCCATATTCATTGATGACAATTCAATAGATTGATATTTAATCTATGACCATAGTGTCTTGCACTTTATTCACAAATTATTCGCACACTGATAAAAAAATGACAATTTCAGACAACAAAACGAGACAACAATTAATAATAAAAGAAAGCCCATCAGAAGCAAAAGGATGAGATATAAAAGAAATAGTTAGTAAATCAGTTATTAAATTGATGTTAAATACTTATATTATAAAGAAGAGAGTTTATAAGAGAAAAAGAATAGACATTTAGAAGAGATTACCAATATCTCATCCAAAATGTATCCTGAGTTGGGCTGGCAATAACCAGCCAGGAAAGAGCAAGAAAAGAAAGAAAAAAGACAACAAGCAAGAGAAAAGAGGAGAGCAAGTGAGAGAGGAGCCAAAGGAGCGGAAGGGATTGAATGAGTATATGGAACCAAACTATCCCCAGCCAATGCTGGGTTAGTTTCGATGGGCAATCTATAGTACTACATATCAGTTTCTTACAAGAGTAAAGAATATAACATACCTTAGGGTTAGCTGAGGAATAGCTGGCCTTAATTTAGTCTAAAGAAGAAGAAAAGCAAGTCAAGATTAGACTATTTATATAAAATCTCTAACAACTTTTCATTTTGTATAAAGTCTTGACCGCATTTATCTTTTTTCAAAAAGACAGAATTCATTGCCTTTTTAATGATAAAGAAAGGATTGATAATCAACTAAAGTGTAATTGTTATAATTTCTCAAAATGGTGCATATTCAAACAATTGGGCAAAGGTATAAAATACACGCTTTATTCAAAAATTAGCTTTACACATTGATAGAAAATAAAATTTGACAGTTTAGTCATTGGATGATTTTGTTTAAAAATACAAGCTGGTGTTCTCTGATGCAAACATGTTTTGAAAATAGGAATTGATATCATTCAAGAACGTTGCTTCTATCTCTGGTAGACTCGCTCTTTCATCATCTGTAAATAAAAAGCAAGTGATGTCATCTGTCGGCTCATGTACAGTGAAGTGTTTTTGGAAGATGTCACTTGGCTTGTTCTTTAAAAAGTCCTTTAGCATCTTTTGAATAGATCGCATGGGTGTCCAATGTCTCCAGATACTCTTTTTCGAGATGCAATAGGCACGATTCAAATGATCCAGAACCTTTTCTTGTTCATTGGATAAAAGATAGTTATAGATGAAGATCTGTGCAACTGTTTCTAAAGTAATTGCCATTAAGCCTATAGGCAGCATATCCAACATTTCTTCACTCTCCACCTGACAGCTTTGTTGAATAAACTGATCCAGGTTGTGGGTCAGAGTATAAGATATAGGTAGGGCGCATTGTAAAAGACGCACTATGTTTTGATCATTCAGGTCTAGTTCTTTCACAGTCTCCAACTGTAGTCCCGTGTTTTTGGACTTGATAAAGTTGAAATGAATACGATAGAGTTGGTGCGTTGTCTCGATCATAAACAGTTGCCTGGGCGTCCATTGATGCTTTTCCTGTTCGATAAAGATGGAAAAGTCATTCAAAACCAGTTGAATTTTGTACTTTATCGTCCCCTCATCGTCATGGTGAAATAAGGATAACGCCAGGTTTCTATCAGACTTTGTTACGGAAAGGCCAAAGACGTTGTCTTTAGTGGTGGGTAGGCATATGGCTATTTTTGAACTAAAGTAGTTGATAACCATGCCCACATGAAAAGATTCTATAAAGTAAGCTCTTGTTGTTGGTCCATGATTGTTATTGATTAGATCATACTGATAAGATGCTGAGGTGCTTGCTGTTGCTGGAGGAAATGGCTGTTTGTGGAACAGAAGTCGCTCTCTGACATGAAATCCCACTAGATATATATTGATTAGTTTACTATAGTTGCTCTTTTATGATCTTACATTCTAAGCATCCATGAGATGTGGCACTGAAGGCAGTCCAGTAGGTAGTTACTAACTGCTCTCGGTCGATCAGGTCCATAGATGCGCACATGCCTTGATCATCAAACACGCCCAGTTCAGCAGCTATCATGTACGAAAGTGAAAGCATGGTCATTCCATGCTTGGAATATCCTAGACTGATTTCATACAGACTTAATAAAACAATGGCTTGATAGTTGCCCAGGGAGATTTGTCTGCTGGCATAGACTTGTTCATATAGTATGTACGCATAGTCCAAGAACGGGTTTCTTTTCGCTGTGCACTGATGAAGGGTGAATGGTTTTCCTTCTAGGATGTGTTGTCCTACACTGATGGTAGTACCATAGATAACAGACAGCAACAGTGGTTCAGCTGAATCTTTCCAATATCTTTCTAACAAGCGAGTCTTGTTGATTAAGATACAATGGGGATTTGACTGAAAAAAAAAGTGGATCAGCTTCATGGCCTGATCAGTCGGTATAGAGTTTAATGGTGTGGTGTTATTATGTACATGATTGGTAAAGAAAAATTGATCGGTGTCAGGTTCTTTTGTGAATGCAGATATTGCGAGTTCAGGATCAAAGTAGCTTTTGAACTCGAGTAACTGGCATGATCGTTTGATAGTTAGATGTATCACGTTGGAAACGATGAGGGAATTGTGTTGCCTTAGGTTCTTTATCTTTAGCTTTAGTCGTGGATTATGATGGCATATCTTGTTTCTGAGAAAGTCACCCTTTTCGATAAATATTCGATATATCTTTTCAATGTCTATGATCAGTGGATCTTTCCTTGTCAATGTTTTTGAATCAGGAGGTATCTGCTCAAATATAAATTCCCTACAGGTCATCGCAGTGACCGTTAGATTATCTTGGTTCCTTTGGAACACAGAATTTTTCGGTGGCCGCCCAAATGTTCTTGGTTTTGGATAGACACAATTGTTTTCCCTAGAGTTTCGAATACATCGAGTGCAGTAAGGCAATTGTGCGTCGCATTTAGTCTTTTTTATACGGCAAGGCATACAGCTTATTTTTCTTGTCTTCTTGTTCCCATTTTCATTATTGGCTTTGCTCATTCCCTACTGTTTTCTTCTTGGGGAGAAAAAGAATAACTAGCAAGAGAAAGAAAAGAAGGGGGACACAAATCATTCATTTACTAATTTGGACAAAGCGGACTATCAATTTAGTCTAATGAAAAGGTAACATCTCTTTGTGTTGGAGGGAATAAGCGAAATGAACTACATCTTGATGATATCGCTATTCCCATCTCCCGCGCCTTTGAACTCTTTCAAGCTCAGCCCAGTCGAAAACATGATATGAATCAAAATAGAATGACTCGACTTCCTCAGGTACATTTACTGACAAAGAACATGTAATCATCCAAATCATTTTTCATTTGGTAAATTTATCGACTCAAAGCATTATGTCTATCGTAAGCAAGTAGACCGCGGCAATTCTTTTTTCCCATTTGATTCCCAAAAGAGGCGTGTCCATTTACTAATCATCTGCCATTAGTATCTCAAGTAAATCAAGGTCATTGTTATCTTCAAATTCAAAATGCGCTTTTGATTGATATTTAAATATTACAATGGCAAATTGACAGACAGGGGAAACCAACATGCTTCTTAAGCATGCTTGATATATATATATATATATATATATATTCATATGAATTATAGTGAAGCCATCAAATCCTTGTATCAAAAACATGATGAATGTATGTTGAAATATCTTCATTTCCCCTTTGTAATTTCTAGAGAGAGAAAAAGTGCTTATTGAAGTCTACTCAAGCCAATTTTTGCTGTTGTCATTATTCAACAGGAATAGATTCACCTTTGGATAGCTAGTGTCAATATAAGGCAAAGAACACTGAAGAGTATTGCCTTTTGTAGGAGACGTTTTTTCATAATGTGCATCAAGACAGTCTAGTAGCACTACTGGGCATTCTTTGGGAGCTGCAAACACTATTTTCGCAGCAGAATAACCTTAGTGATAACTCTTTTGAGCCTTTCATATTACAAGGGTGAAGCTCGGACTAATGTGAAGGATGTTGTTGACACATGGCTAACCGAAAAGAAAACGAAATCAACCACTTGTTTTTGAATACCGCTTAGTACGCGCGCGACCTTCAACTTACGTCATCATGGCTGGATTCGGCCGCTAGCTGAGAAAAGAAGTGAAAAAAGACGCGCAATCCGCTTTTCGTAACCATTTTACACCTTTATAAAAAGAATCATCATGGCACAACACATGGAAGTTGACTTTGACGTACCCAAGTTTCTTGCTGAGACAAGACAAAAGGCACCTTCTCACTTACAACATTTTTTTTCGACCTTTGAAGATTACTATGAGAGAAAGTAAGATAACTTGGGCTTGGCAGATAGATTGGATACTAACTTACTCTCCCCCTCAACTCAGACTGTGGCATCAACTCACTTTAAAGATCCTCGAATTCTTCAAAGAACCTGAATCAGATTCGTTCAAGATTCCAGTTTTTCAACAATTTGTTGCCGAGTGGGAAGACAAAATCAATAAACTCTCTCTTGTTACCATTGCAAGACAGGCAGCTACTCAGTTTTCAGGTAAGTGAAGTTTTTCTTGTACGTTCATGATCTAAAGATGCATAGATTTGAATGAATCTGCCGAGTTTATGAGAGAAATTGTAAAGAAAGTAGACACACCTGAAACTCAAGATGTTTACGTGCTTGCATCCATGGAAGTTGCCCACTATTTATTAAAGACCAGTCAAGTTGAATCAGTAAAGAAGACCATTGATGAATCAGAAAAGATCTTGGACAAGTTTGATAGTGTAGAAACGAGCATTTACGCCAGCTTTTATCGTGTGAGCGCAGAGTATTATAAAGGACAAGCAAATTACGCACAGTATTACAAGAACGCGTTGCTGTATTTATCTTGCATTGACATTCAAGAGTTGACTGTGATGGAACGAATGGAAAGAGCATATGACCTGTCACTCTCTGCCCTGTTAGGAGAGATGATTTATAACTTTGGTGAATTGGTAAGGTTAGAAAATGATGTACAAAACAATTGCTGGATTTTAAACAAATGACTTAGTTGATGCATCCTATTCTTGACTCACTTTCTGGAACTGAACATGACTGGCTTCGATCTCTGTTATTTGCCTTCAACGCTGGTGACATTGGAAAATTTGAAGCCTTGGCCCCTCATTTCCCCAAGCAACCTTTACTTGAACAAAACAAGGCTGCCCTTCGTCGAAAGATTTGCTTGATGTCATTGATTGAAGCAGTGTTCATTCGCTCAACAGATAACCGTTCAATTCCCTTTTCAGAAATTGCTGCAGAAACTCGTCTTTCGTTGGACGAAGTAGAACATCTTGTCATGAAGGCATTATCCTTAAACTTGATCCGTGGATCCATTGATCAAGTAGATCAAATTGTGGTTGTCACTTGGGTGCAACCACGCGTCCTAGACAAAGAACAAATTGACGGAATGAGACGTAGACTTGAGGAATGGGATAACCAGGTTAAAAGAATCAGTGCGTTTGTTGGTGAACAAGGTGGCGAAGTGTTTGCTTAATAAAACATTTACAATAAATGACACATCAAATTATCCGATAGTCCACTGAACGGAATTTTTAACTCATGAAGAACAAGTCATTTTCATAATACTATTTAATTTAACAGTAGTTCTGTAAAGAATTTTTGTCTTTTTTCTTTACAAAAAAAAAAAAACAAAAATATGAAGCCATTGTACATTCTTTCAGTATCTGTAGTTACCGTCTTGTATCAGATGAGCACAGCTCATGCAGCAAGTGTGGCCGAACTAGAGGACGCTGATTCATATACGCATAAAATACTAGTTGCAAATAAACTAAATAGAATTAAAGATCATTCAGTCAACAGGCACGGCGCAGTGGCTCTGCGTTCATGGGATGAAGCATACGAAAAGGCAACAGCTCTCGTTCAACAAATGTCACTCGAACAAAAAGTGAATATTACTACTGGAATAGGATGGGAAGCAGGTCCATGCGTTGGAAATACAGGAAGAACGACCAATCCAGATTTCCCTGAACTTTGCTTACAAGATTCCCCTTTGGGCGTTCGATTCGCAGACGGTATAAGCTCAGGTGTGGCGGGAATTAATGCAGCTGCGTCGTTTGATAAAGAGGCGATCAGAAAGCGTGGTGAATATATGGGAGCAGAATTCCGCGCGAAGGGTGCTCATGCCCAACTTGGGCCATCGATGAACATGTTGCGATGTCCTACAGGCGGAAGAAATTGGGAAGCCTTTGGCGAAGATCCTTATTTGGTCGGAGTGGCTTCCGCTGAGACCATTGTTGGTATTCAAAGCCAGGGCGTAGTAAGTATAGTCTATGATATATCATGTCATATTTCATATATCTGATGTATGCATTGATTAGATGGCTGTCGCTAAGCATTTACTTGGTAATGAACAAGAAACCAATAGAAATAACGTAAGTTGTATCGTGTATAAAAAAAAAAGAGAGGTGAAGTTCATAACACTGCGTATAGCATTCTGCATACATTGATGAACGAACAATTCATGAAGTTTATCTGTGGCCGTTTGCTCGAGCGGTTGAAGCAGGGGTTGCTTCAGTCATGTGTGCATATAACAAAATCAACGGTGTTTATGCTTGTGAAAACGACTATACTATCAACAAGCTCCTAAAGGGGGAGCTTGGGTTCCGTGGGTATGTTCAAAGTGACTGGTCTGCAACGCATTCGACTGTAGATAGTGCAAACCATGGTTTAGATATGACCATGCCAGGTAAATACAGCAAAGTCTTTATCGCTCACATACAGGACGGCCGTTAACTTGTCTCATTATTACAAAGGCGATATTTCCTTCCATTCAAGAGATTCTTACTTTGGCGCCAATTTAACAAAGGCTGTACGTGCTGGACATGTTAGTGAAGCTAGAATAACTGATATGGCAACAAGAATCGTTGCTGCTTGGTATAAGGTAAGCTATTTGGCTTTTATCTCCTCATCCCTTTTTACTCATTGCATTTTTTGATTATAGGTTGGACAAGACAAGGTAGGGGAAATAAGCAGAGAAGCAAATATCATAAGCTAACCTTTCAATTTAAAAGAATTTCCCAGAAGTCAACTTTGACAGCTTTAGACCAAAAAATGATAAACATGTAAATGTTCAAGGCGACCACAAGATAGCTATTAGACAGATGGGTGCTGCTTCAACTGTTTTGTTAAAGAACAAAGACTATATTTTGCCGTTGAGAGAAGCAAGCATTAAAAAGATTGCAATCATAGGCTCAGATGCAGGCCCAAACCCTGAGTAAATGCATATTTAATTCATTTTTATGCACTAGCTGATCTCATTAAAATAGCGAGTTAAACTGTGAAGATCACGGTTGTAACAAAGGCACCTTAGCACAAGGATGGGGTTCTGGTACAGCCAACTACCCTTACTTAATCACGGTAACTTCTTTTTTTCTGCATGTTGTGATCATGTCTTCTTATATTTATGTATAGCCTTCAGAAGGAATTCGTAACAGGGCCGGAAATAACATTGAAATTATAGAGTACTTGAAAGACGATAATTATGACCTTGCATCAAAAGTAGCAGCATCAGCAGATATTGCCATTGTATTTGTCAACGCAAACTCTGGAGAGGAATTTATTACAGTAGAAGGAAATAAAGGGGATCGTAAGCATCTTCGATTATGGAATGACGGCGATGGGCTTGTAAAGAAAAAGAGAAATAGACAAACAACCGTATTCACCAATTCCATATAGATTCATGCTGTAGCAGGTGCCAATCCAAACACGATCGTTGTCGTCCACTCTGTTGGCCCTATTCTGATGCCTTGGGTAATGAATTCTAATATAAAGGCAATTGTTTGGCCGGGATTACCTGGACAAGAATCTGGCAATTCCTTGGCAGATGTATTATTTGGAGATGTTAACCCATCCGCAAGACTACCATACACAATAGCCAAAGAGGCATATCATTACCCTGCCAATGTCAGTCAACAGATGGAGGTAAGAAAGCATACATCTTGAAGCTTTTCACACAACTAAAAGCATTGCTATTTAGTTTAAATACTCAGAGGGAATATATATCGGATATCGATGGTTTGAAAAAGAAAAGATTGAACCCCTCTTTGAGTTTGGTTACGGAATGTCTTACACCACGTTTGAATATACAGAAATGAAGATTGATCATATCAGAGGAAGTCAACAGAACCCAGATAATCTTGAAGTGACAGTGCATGTGAAAATCAGGAACACTGGTCGCTTTGATGGAGCAGAGGTTGCTCAACTTTACTTGACCTTCCCAAAAGTTGCACAGGAACCACCAAAGATTCTGCGAGGCTTTGAAAAGATATATCTTACTATTGGAGAAGAAAAGGAGGTTACGTTTACTTTGAAGAAGAACGAACTTAGTTATTATGATACAAAGTATCATGAGTGGGCTGTTCCAAAGGGAGAATTCATCGTTCATCTTGGATCCAGTAGCAAAGCTATCAGAGGAACGAGTAGCTTTACTTTATAGAAATGACTTTCAAATAAAAGAATACCAGAATTTCAATTCAATACTACATTTTTTTTACTTTATCATACAGTGAAAGACAATGAGTTTGAGAATGTTGATATGATAAAAATGACCTGATTGACAATGCTAATAACAAAGTAACTTGATAAATCCAAATGACGATATTTAACACAGTCCTCGCTTTAGACTGTTGTTAATTCAAAAATATTGTTATTCGATCCTATGGCATCATTGTAAGCCAATCTCAGTGTGGGACAAGCCAACTGCTTTACGTCATCGTCTCGGTGTCCCTGCGGACATTGAATGCTATGCAAATGTGCAGTACAATAACCAAACCCAATTGTTCATGCGTTTCTTTGTGCACCTTGTGTTTGGCTTTTTATATTCTTCCAAATGTCAACAGTAGAAGAGAATCTTACCCTTGATGAACTGCTAGAAAGACACAAAGAAGAACAAAAGCAGCTTACAAGCAAGATCATTGCCTTGCGCAAATCTGCTCCGAAAAGTGACAAGAGAAAAAAGAGAGAAATAAACTCTCGTATAGCAGACTTGGAGTATGACCTGAAATTAAAGCATGAGGAAGAGGTTCGAGCCTTTAAAGCGAAAGAATCGGGATTAGATCCTAGTGATCAACAAGTACGTTCACTCTGACTTAAATCGATGAGTAAAAGTAACTGATCGATCATGTAGAATGAGCTGGACGATGGTATATCTTTAGACCGCTTAAATGAACTTACGTTGCAAGATAATGACCAACTAAAGACGCAGGATGCGACACAGCAACCAAAGGCTAAGAAAATGAATAAAGCAAAATTAAGAATAGAAAAGCGAAATGCAGAGATGGAGAGATTGCGTGAAGAAGCTGAGCAAGAAGCAGCTAATCAAGTAGATCAAGGTGCTATAGAAGCCGACGCTATTAGAGAATTAGTAATTCCAATGAACCTAAGAGTTAAACAGATTACAGCAGACGGTCACTGGTAATGGAATATGTAAAGTTTGAAACAAAAACACTGCTTATTAACTTGATACATCATCAGTTTATATAATGCCTTTGCAGATCAATTAAAACAAAGATATAATGAAGAGGTAAATATGACTTAATGATAGACTTTTACGCTTGTCTAATGCTTTCTTAGACTTCATACAAGGATCTTAGAAAACTTGCAGCAGATTATATGCGTAATCATGCCGACGATTTTATGCCCTTTTTGTATCTCGAAGACGGTGATTTTGAAAAATATTGCAATGATATCGAGAATACAGCACGTTGGGGAGGTCAATTAGAGGTATCATATCATCATCTGATATACGTATATATCGGATAACTAACAAGAATGCTCCTTAGATTTTAGCTTTGGCAAAAGCAAGAAAAGTCCCTGTGGATATCGTTCAGACAGGTGCACCTATACTAAAGATATGTGATGATGAATATCCAGATAAACCGCCTGTCAAATTAGCGTAAGTTTTTTTAGGGATTTCAAATAGCAAGCGTTAACGTATTGTACTTGATATAGATATCATAAGCACTTGTATTCCCTAGGTGCGCACTATAATTCTCTTGTGGATTTGTAAGATCATAAAGGAATAAACCAACTATACTTTTATATTTGACAAGCTTCTTATTTACTGAATGGGATAAGCTCATAAATGTTTGCGAGAGTAATTGAGTTATGATTTTTTTAAACGTGGTAAAAAAAAAAAGGGTCTATGGTTTATTAAAGTTGCATATACAAAAGGAAGGGAATGTGTATGTTTTCTATTCGAAGTGATGCTTGTTCTTAAAGATGAGCTGTTCCAAAGTCTCTGGCTATCTGCCTAGCAGGACCTCTATGCCATCAGTTATAAAAAGATGTCTTGCGTCATAAATGACCTTCTTCGTAAACAAATTAGATATATCAACATGAGAAAAGAACCCAGTGTTCATATAGAGTTTGTATTTTTCAGGGCTTGCTGGCCCTTTTTAACTGAGCAGATGATCCATTGCACGCGTAAAGATGTCAACGCGTTGGTTTCCTGTGGCGATATCACCATTCAATTCATAGACAGCATCTCTGTGTTTTTCAATATCCTCTGTCAACACCACAGCAGCTACAGCAGCAATATCATCAGGAGAGGTCCAGCCCAAGGATCCATCAGCATCGGTAGTATCAATGACGGTATCGTTTTTAGGGTATTCGAGGTACATCATATTTGACATAAAGTTACCAGGGCGTAAAGCAACGAAGCTTCCATAATTAGGGATATCCAGGATACCTTGTTCGGCGCTTCGATGAGCATAACTAACAGACGCCATTCTTCATGGTGCATCAGCAATAAGACTAGAGATATCGACCACTTGACGAACACCAGCTTCATATGCATAAGTAGCGATGGTTATCTTGATATCGACACATGTATTAAAGCCCATCATCAAAAGAAACAGCCTTGTATGACCCTTAGCACCTTCCCTGAGAGGAATAAGATCGTTGTAGTCTCATTAAATGACTTTTAAAAGGGAATTGTTTCAGAAGAGAACGTTAACCTTGTCAGAACTACGTGAGAACAGAATGACAAGGACATTCTTTGCGAATAATTCACGGACAAGAGCAGCTCCAACAATATCAGTGCCACCAAGGATCCAAGAAAAAAATACAAGCCAACTGAGGAGCCCTGGAAGGATAATCACACCCTTTGCCTTCATTTTGCCAATGTTACTATCTATTAGCTCAAATGTGGATCTGTATTGTTTCTCCATTTGTGTTGGTCACCGAGGCTTGTAGTAATACTTTTCAAAAGAGAGCATTTCTGAATCAAAATGAAGGAATGTCTTTAAACTTATGACTACATTCGAGATAAAAATGGTGTCAACAACGATTTGCTGTAGGAGCAACTGACAGCCAAAATGCCATATGTCTGCACAAGAATTTCCATAACGGATGATCAGCAACATATTAAGCCACGCTATTTTAAGTTAAAGTGGTTACCAAAAAAAGACGCTTAGTGTAAACAAATATATGCCTCCCTTGTTTTTTTTGTCTCTTTTAGAAAAGGGTCATTTGATTGTCTTTGAACATTTCGTTTACTATGCAAATATAATAGTTTATGTAACCTGACAATTATTATAATGATCTGTTTTTCTATAAAAAGAAAACAGGGTTAAATCTATATGTTTCACATTTTCCCCCAATGTTAAATCAAGAGTGGGGTAAAGTATGGTAACTTTATTCCCGCATATTGGGAATATATATGAGGTATTTAACTCCTTGATCAGATTAATGAAATAATAAGGATAAATGCTGTACAAATTACTATCATGACAGAGTTCAATGTAGCTGAAAATGAATTGGAGACACAAGGTCTATCCTTATTATTTTCTCTTCATCATTTTCAATGATCGGGTATATTTTCACACTGAAAATAGGTTCGTCTGCTTTTATGATGTAAGTCCTTGCTATGGGCTCTAGAAGGTGGGCTGCTCTCACGATGAATCATGTCAAGTTCTCAGGAGTGTTTATTCTCGAATTTTGGGCTTCGTCGGGAGGAACCGCGAGGCTGTCAAAACGTCTTTAATGGGCACGCCAGCTACGAAGCAACTCTCATCTACACGCTCCTTTTTTTTGGAATTAGAAATGCTTTCACCTTTCTTCGGTTAATCCTATTAATGTCAAAATTTGTATTGAACATATTTGAATGATTAGCTCTGCTATTATTCAATTTAAAATGGGTCTGTGCTACAACACTATGCATTTAGTCTACTATAGTACGCATCAGATTCTTTGACACCATTATTGTAGCAATCAAGTAAACCAGATTAAAAACATTCATGGGATGCTGGATGAATTTCTACAAATGCCCCAGTAGGAAGCATCTTTACTTTCTTCAACAACCCTTGAAGTAAGAGTTTCCACTTTGCTTGAGTAACTTCTTTTGACTCTCTCCCTTCAAAACTTTCCAAAACATCTCAATAGGGTTGAGTTCAGATGAACAGAGTGGAATATATACAGATATGAAGCCTATTCCCATAATTACAGGATCAGCAAGATCATATATCCATAATATCTAATATGTTACTGGTAAACTGGACCAGCCGCAGTTTTTTTTTTTTTTTGGTATAGCAGATGCCGTATCTTCAAGTTCTATCATTCCCGTGAAAGAAATCATTCTGAGGAGTAATAGATAGGATGAGATAAAAATTCAGTGCAAGTATTGTAACAACAAAGACACATTCATTATGTAATACATGAATCATCAAGGGATGTTTTGGCTTTTCATTGTCTTTCCGCAGTTTAAGCCCATTATTTGAATCAGTCAATGCCCCGTTTCATATCGGAGAAATAGGGTGATAACGATATGCTCCATGCCCTGGAGACTTTTTTATTTATTTTTGGTATGTTTATTAAGGAACCTAAAGGTGAGTAAAAAGGTATTAATATTATTATTAATATTAATAGGGAAAAAGTGATGACTAAAGGGAGAGTTGTTTTGATTATTAAAAAGGAGGATGACGTGCGATGAGGGTATTACATCATGCCAAGGGACACGATAAAGCCCATCATTGGCCCTGTGTGTGTGTGTGAATAAAGTGTAGCAAGAAATAACTGTTTCCATAGGATTACCTTAGTAACGATATGAGTGCCTCTGTGTGACTTTTGGTATTACTCATAGATACAAGTTATGCACTAAGTCCAATTACAATCACCTTATTTGACTCATCTTTATGCACACTTTTGCAAAATGTGATATAAATTTAAACTAACCAATTAAATTCATAGGAATGGTAATAAAATTACCTAATAAAGCTATACACCAATCGCCTTTCAAAGAAAGCACCAGAAGGTAAGTGAAGGAGTATAAATAATAAATTATCATCTGGCCACTCCTTCTCGATCTTTTTCTTCTTTATTCTTTTTTCTTTCTTTATATATAATTGCCAATATGTCTCTCTAAATCTACCTTCAAGCTCCCCCTCAATACACGCCATTAAAGAAAAAAGAAGTTCCTTTTCTTTAGCTTTTATATATATTTATATGCAACAACTCAACAACAACAACAACAACAATCATTTGTATAAACATGCTCCTTTTATTCCATTATTATAATTGGCATTAAACCTAGTCTAGTCGTCATCACCAACAGTAATTACAAATCTATATCAATGATAAGTGCAAGCTCAACTCCTATTACCCCAAACACATCTATAACTACTACCACCACCACCAAAGATGAGGCCTATTGGTCTCAGCTGGCTACTTCCTTTGTGGATAAAGTGATTGATGAAGAATATCAGCTACTCGAGTTACTCGGTCATGGTGCTTATGGCTGTTTATTCCTGGGTCAATCTCTTAGAGATAATAGTTATGTTGCCATAAAGATTCTCTTAAAATCACGAGACCTCCAGCAGCTTCAACTCCAGCAACTTGAAATGGATATTCAATCTCAGCTCAAACACCCTCATCTATTAGCCCTTCATAGAGTCATCCAAGACCAAGACTACATTTATATGATCATGGAACTATGTGATCAAGGTGATCTCTTTGACTTTGTTATCAAGGATCAAGAATCATCATTTATTCGTGACGAGAGTTTGGTCAAGGAATGGTTTACTCAAATATTAGATGCAGTAGAACATATGCATGCTCAAGGTGTCTATCACAGAGATATTAAATTGGAAAATATTTTATTAAAGCAAGAACAAGAGAATACTGTCTGCAAGGTTGCTGATTTCGGTTTAGCCACACGTGAGAGATACTCAATGGAATTTGGTTGCGGTTCTACCTCTTACCTCGCTCCTGAACATTTTGACGATGACTCTGAGCTTGTTCCTTACGACGCCGCTGCTTCTGATACCTGGTCCCTTGGTATTCTTCTATTGGCCTTCATGTTTGGTAGAAACCCTTGGCAAGAAGCTTCTCATTCTGATCCTGCCTACCATCAATTCACACGACATCCTACTATGCTCAAGGAACATCTCTTTCCCGAACTCTCTTTAGCTACCCTTCGCTGGTTACAAGCTGCTCTAGCCCCCAACGGTTCTGATCGTCCCTCGGTTGCAGCCCTTAAGGAACAGTTTCTGAGTATTGATCGCCTTTATGTCACTGAAGAAGAAGAAGATAAATTGGTTGATCTTGTTCATATTCCCACAGCTACTAAGCACACCAATATGAACTCGTACGACTCTGCCTTCTTTAGTGCCGGCATGTCCTGGTCTGATATGGTCGAAGAAGATGAAGCTTATCTTACCAACAATAATACCAAACAAGACATGGATCATCACTTTGATATCGATGATGAAGACACCGACATGTTTGTTCACAGTGGCGAGAAGGAATCTTGGTGGTTATAAATTTTATATATATTTTGTGTTATACAATCATTTAACTTTTTGTTCATACTAAAATTGGAAATAAATTGCTTTCTGATGATATATTTTACCATACTAAATAGCACACTTATTTAATTACTTGTTTCCAAAACTGAGAGTTTTTTTTTAATACATCCTGGATATCTTCATTCTACTTGTTGTCTGTATCTGATTCCGTTCAAACTTTACGAAAATAATTGCCAAGAATCTGCCTTTTCCAAACTAACCCTTCACTCAAAAAAAAAAAAAAAAAAAAAAAAAAAAAAGGCAAGAAAACTTTAAATGGAAACCATGTTTTATTAACCTTTTGTGTTGCTTTTAAAACAAGCCATACTTTTGTACTCAAAGTGAGAGCAATCTTTAAGTTCAAAAGGAAACATAATGACGATAAAACCTATAAAGTCGTAAACAGCCATGTATGGAATTATATGCGGTTAGGTTTCTTTTTCAATATGTATAAAAAAAAAAAAAAAAAAAACTTGAGGGAAGATCCTCCACGGTCTTGGTTAGGGGTTACGCCCTAGCAGTTGATTGTCCTTTACTGAATGACTTTAACTTAATAAAGTCCTTCCAGAAAGTAAGTGAAGGGTACAATACATTGATCAAAGCCGCTGTTGAAGAAGCAAAGCTGAATGAGTCTGTTGTTTCATAGCCAAGTTTGGGTGAAGAAAGAAAGAAAGAAAAAGAAAAAAGGACTGTGCACTATAAATATCTACAAGCATCTCCTGAAATTTTCAAATAAATCCTGTTTGGATAACACTATCAGAAAATCGCATATTGTCATACAAATAAAAACTCTTGGACTTAATGAAAGCTGTTGGATGAAGAAGAGAAGAAATAGAGTAATCTATATTTATCGAATAAAAGAGTCCTAAAAGTATTGACCTGTCTTTTTGATAATATAAAACAAAGATGAACACTACATGCACCAGAAAATACACCAGAAAATAAGCAAAATAATGTAAATACGAATTATCATAATTACACGTGATAGATCAAACTGACAACATAAATAAATAAACAAACAAATGACAGCATTTCTTTTTATCTCTTTTTCTTCCTGAAACGAAATAAACAAAAATGAAAAGTTTTGTTGGAAGGCATCATAGGTAATGGGTAGAGATAGCGCCTGTGGAATTAGTCTAATTTCTGGAGTATTTTCTGGTGTATGTAGTGTTTTCCGTTCAAAAAAGAAGATTGAGTGCATTGGCTGAAGTAAATGACAGTGTTTATCAACAGATTGTCAGTACTTCCAAGAAGGTACACTATATATAATTTTTTGAAGCTTTTGCTTAACGATACAATATACGAACTGACAGTTTCTCTTTAATGCAGTTGCGTAGAAACTTCAGTAACGTAACAGACGACGAAGAGGAGACTGTCGTTGGCAGTGGCACACTACTGTAAGACATAATTGATGCCACTAAGGACATGACCGAAGAGTGCGTATATAAATGTTCATCCTTAAAGCATAACTTTTACTAATACACTTTTTCTTTTCTCCAGGCTCGGCAATCTGAATGTCCTTCTAATCGATGACAAAGGAGTGGCCGAACTTATCAAAGAATATATAGGTGAAGATACTATGAAACAATTAAAGTAGGCACTTCTTTATTGAGTAATGATATTTCAGCTTGTTGTAATAAACTTGTCTCATTGATTACCAATGCTCCGCCTAGTGCGATGGTGATTCGTAGGATTCTGAGGAAATCAACTCTTGAGGATGAAGAGCTTGATCCCGTTGTACACGCTGATTTGCACTTCGTTGAGGTTATCAGCATTCATTTGTAAGTTAATTGCTATGCTTTAATATATCTATAATATATGACTAATTTTGCACACTATCTGTTTGATTTATAGTCTGGATTTGATCACCAGCTTACGCAATCCTATGCAGTATACCTCGTTAGAGCGTACTGCTGCGTCTTTCAGCACTGTCGTAATACTAAATAACCTCTTCCTCCCAAGCAATAGTATTATTGATCTTGCTTAGTATGTCATAAATATATTTGCATCGCCTCAAACGCTGATAACCTTGCCAATAGTTATCCTTCTTTAGGTTTGAAAGGGTAGCCTTAACGACAGATAACACAAAATGGGATGGAATAGCCTTCGCTGTGAAGGATAAGAAAATCACTTCCGTTCTGATTGAATTCTCTGGCAGGATCAATTTTAATACCACAGAGAAGAAAGAAAAGAACAATGAAATTAAAATAGTCACCAAGACTATTGAAGTGTTAAACTTCACAAAGGCAATTGACGCTGTGAATTACCCAATTCCACAAAGCTATGTCCGTTTTTTTGGTAAGTTTAAATATTCTTTTTTATCAAGACATAAAGATTGTTGTAACTAAAAATCTCTTTTTATGTTGAAGATGGAAAACTAACCTTCGAAGCAATTTGGATGTAGGAAAACGATTAAGGGAAAATCTTCATAGAAGAGAATCAATGGCTGTTAATTATATGCAAATGTTGTCATTTGATGCATGATGAGCAAATAGAAAATAGAATGTATATTCTGCTATTATACTTGCTTAGTATACATAATGTTCAAAAACAATAAAAAACAATCCTTTTGGAAACAAATTATACACGTCAAAAGAACATATTTACACAAGAGCAACCACTTTATGAAATATAGTTCATGCAAAGTTTGCTTTATTATCATTTCCAAAGTTAGAAAAGTACCTTTCTCTATTTAATTATCCACTAATTTTCAATTCATGGCTTACATCAAGTAAAAATCGTCATTGGAGTCACTGTTTCTCGAATGAGCGACCCCAACATATTTTCATCTTTGAGGTAATCATAAGGGAACTGAACCAAGTGTCCACGTATCTTTTTCAACTCTTTCAAAATGTCCTTTCCATGCAACTCCGGATCAGCAATATGGCCATGAGGTATTTTAGCAGGATCAGGTACGAACTTTCTGTGCTGTTCAAAGGTATGTACTGTATCATCTGGAACACAGCGAAATAACTTGCGGTAAATCAACGTGTTCTCTCGAGCAGTCCTATTCCAGATGTTGTAAAAGCAGTGGGGTGCCAGTGGGTCTAGAACACGCGCAGCCTCTAGATTGACGTCAGGTTGGTCGCCGGATCGTTTAGTATGATCGAGTATCTTGTGGACTCCTGTTTGCTCACAGTCCTTAATTGTCTCTTCTGTGGCGGCTGGATGACTTTTATGAGGATAGTCGTGTCCGTCCGGTTTGTCTGGGTCCTCGATAAGAGAGTTCCAATCGGTAAACTTGAGTAAGCCCAAGTGTTCCTTGAAGAGTTGCATACGAAGGGTATGCGCAAACTTGGAAGCCTTGTATTCTTTGCCATCCATGAAGGATGGGATCATTTCGGTATCTTCTATCAACACTGCTACTTCAGAGTCTCGATTGCCTAGTTGTGATCGATCATTGATGTTGGCTATTGGTTTCAATAATGGTTATTATTTTCATGTACATAAGAATGATGTGATCTTACCTGAGCCCACAAGTACAATACGATCATCAACAATCAAGAGCTTATCGTGAATATAGATCAGCTCACTCACAAAATACTCTCTTCCATCTTCTTCATGACTCTTTTGACCTTCTACGGGTGTCTGTGGTAAAGGCGGTGACTCTGTTTCAGAGGATGCCGATGGCTTGGGAAGTGCTGGCACAGGTGGCACACCACCCGTCGAAGACCCTGCTACACCTGCTCCTGGCCGTTGTTCCTTGGGTGCAGTCGTGGGTGGGTTAGGTACTACTTCAGAAGTTGACATCTCTCTTTGGGTAGGCACCAACTTGTCCCAATTACGTAAACTGTACCATCCAATATAATCCGACGGCTCGATACCTGCCTCCTTCAGCTTCTCCACAATTGAACTGCCACCTCGTGAAATGGTCATATACTGGAAATGCATTACGTTGCGTGCGGCTGACGCGTCGCTAGATGCAAGGTCGCCTTCAAATGCGGGAATCAGTGGGATGAGAATAAAGACCTTGTAATTTTCTCCCTTGGCATGGGCTCGTTTGATACGTTCCACAATTGCCTGAGCAATCTTGTTGCGCAGTAATTTGTCTTCCTTTGTCGTGCTGATAAAGAACTGATTTTCAATGTAGATAAAGTGTTTGGATTTTGTGATACATTCCATGTATGCATTGTAGATCGAGTGCTCGCGTGTGATACCTGAACTCCACTGCGCCGAACTGCGCAACAGCTGGATTCGACAGCTGCCCTTGAAAACGCTTTCGTCGCGTGCTGCTACGTATTCGCCCTTTGGCATCAAGTAGGGCACGCTCTGACGATGCATGCCTTTAGATGACTTTAAAAAGTTCCAGCGCTGGATAAAGTGTCGAGCGACATCACGAGCAATGGGGCCTACCTAAAAAATATTATATGTGTGTGAGCAGTTTCTATAAGCACTGATTCTTGTTTTCATTACCATGCCAACTGTCATGTCATGCCAAGGCATACGAGGTGTTACGTTACGATCGACCAAAGTCAGCTTGAATTGAGCCACTATGATAATTGAGTAAGCAAAAAAATTAAAAAACCAAGAGTCATCATACCGTTCATAAAGTCCTTCACTCTTGGGTTGGAATAATCTTGTCCAGGGAATGTTTCATGAGTGTGACCTTCTGCTGGATAATCTGTAATCCTGTGTGCATGAGTATCATAGCGCCTGTTTTAAACCAAGTTAGTATAGATCATATGAATTAACAACAATATTACCCCCAGCATAAATCAAGGCCACCAACAAATGCTAAACGGTTATCCACAACCACAATTTTCTAATAGATATGTATATAAGTTTTCTTATTGTTCCCTCTTTGAATGCTCTTACTTCATGATGTGACCAAAACAAAACATTGTTATCGATGGATCGATGATCGGGATGTCTAACGACTGTTTCAAAGTAAGAAAAGGGCTTTTGCATATATATAGAAGATAGCACTTACCAATAATATTCTTATGAAGTCCTTGCAGCCATAACTTGGTGTGAGACGAATTAATAGTGAGAGCCATTGCCATCTCTTTATAAATGATGATATAAATCTTGACACCTTCCTCTGCCTTTCGCTTTAAAACTCGATCGATCCTAAACTCTTCATTTTGTTCAGGGGGTCTTCGAAGATACTGTAAAAAAAGAATGTGTTATTCCTTTTCCATGTTTTTATAATTCATTGTCTTACTAGTTCAGGTGATAACCACCAGTCAGCGATATAAATTTCCGATTTTGCAGACAAGATCGCCTCTCCTACTGCATTAAAATGATCCTCTGCATCAATGAACCAATTGACCTTGGAGTTATGTCGTATAGGCGCAAACGAACCAAATCGGTGATTCTTAATCCATGGGCTATTATCCAACACACGCTGAATACTCTCTCTCCACTCTTCGACTTCACGACGGCTGCCCTTGATTTCGATCCGTCTAAACTTGTTTTCAAGGGCGATATGATGATGATACTTTCCAAATATCCCTGGACTCTTGGTTTGCACCAGGAGGCTTTTATCAAACAGAAAGACGTCCTTGATGGTTGTTGATGCTATATCAGAAAGAAAGGCGACATAGGAGTCCCTCAAGATGACCCATTGCTTATTCCAAAGATGTGGCTTCCAAAAATGACATAGACGCGGCACGACAAAGTTAACCTTATTTTCCAAGTATCCCTCCTTACCCTTCCATCCCATGTCTTCGACGATACTGACGGCAGAGATCTCTAGGAATTCACAAATGTCATAGTTGGCCGTCATGTGTGCTTTTAGTAGTAGTCTTTGTAGGTATTGGGTTAATTGCTTTCGTCGCTTGAGAGCAATCTGGTATTTCTCTGCTCCTCGTACATCGTCCTCAGGGATGATGGTGCCTTTAGCCGAATTGATCCAACTCTCGAGCTGGCTTGGAAAGTTGGGTGGGTTTGGCACAGCGTCAGTGATACGTCGTTTGAATTTCAAGGTATAGTGCAAGTTGATAAAGTCCGCGATGGTTCGTTTGATCACCCATTTGATGTCACCATATTGTAACTCAATGCGAAAGATCCATTGTCGAATACCTTGTGTGTTCAGTTCTGAATCAGTGACTGCTACCTGGGTAGGACAATCAGATACACATTTGCATAATTATTATATTTTTGTACTTACTTTTAAAAAAGGCAGCAACACAGGCGGCTAAGGTACAAAAAATAAGTTGATCACGTTTTGACTCTTAAATAAAGAACTTACCCATGGATTACCATGCTCGTCTTTGGATAATGCTATAAAAGGAGGATCAAACAGGGGTGGATAATACGGTGAAAGAGAGGGGATCTGTGCAGCTTGTTGTTGAGGTGGACGGTCGCTTGGTTTTTTCTGTGGTAATGCATGAAGATTGGCAATCAACCTGACTTTATCCAATGTCTTTCCCCAATGCTTTCTAGCTGCTGGGTCTGGTTCAATTAGAGGTAAGGATGGACCGTCTTCAGTAGGTGAAAATGGGTTCTGAAAATAATTTCTGTCGCTGACTGTGATGGAAGGTCGTTCCACATTATTTTCTTGGTTCATTTCTTCTGCTGAGGGTAATACATCGTCTTCAATTCTATTGAGTCTTTGCATTTCATAATATTCTGCTGTATGAGGGTTATCACTGCTATTGCTACTATCATCACTGATGACATTACTGTCGTCAATGATATTACTTGTTGTTGGACTACTCGTGTTATCCTGATGATACTTGTTTATCTTTCTGAGCACTTTATTCCACTGATCTTTAGGGTCAAAGTCATTGTGATGTCGATGATAATTATGATTGGGTAATTCTTTTGTTGGTATCTTTTCTTTAAAGTAATCTGTGCTATCAGCAATTGGATTAGACATAAAAAAAAAAAAGAAAAAAGAAGTAATAAAAAGAGAAAAGAAAAAAAGAGCGATGCGATTGATTTTTCTATTTTTAGTAGTAAAAAAAAAGAAAAACAGAGAAACAGATGTAAATATAAACAATAGAGTTTAATAACCAGAGACATCCTGCTTTCATCATTTACACTCATTGAATCTGTTTTGATAATAAACCAGAGATAATAAAAAGAGACATGGTCCATTTACAAACATGAAACGAGGCTTGTGTTCTCTGTTTGTAAATGATTTTAAAACATGTCCTATCTCATGTTCTTTATTCTGTCATCGCATTAAAAAAAAGACATTTATTTACACAAATATATTCTAAAATATACAACTAGTCTATCTCTAACAATCTCTTCATTCGTTCATAGACTGCAAAACTGACGGCTACCATGGGAACAACCTTTATGTATCCTATACTTAAGCCCACATAGAATCCTTTGATACCTTTTACTTTATAAATATCCTTGGTTGTTTCTATAAATCCAACAAATTTGTTTGGATTAAGTAATCCACCCACTTGCATTCGTCGACGAATGACTTCTAAAGGGTAGCTACTCGTTTGAGCCACCAGTCCAGCCGTACCACCGCATAATAACTCGGCCCATGTCTTGAGAGGAGGTTTTGATAGTGCCTTACGTTGGCTTGATGTTAAATCGGAATCATCTGCTGTATAGTTCAAGGGTATTCTAGTGTACTTGCTCACGGTGGGGTTATATCTACATAATCGAGTAACGAGATGATATGTCCAAAATGATACACCTGCATAAGGAATCATGCCTGCTACAGTAGGTAAAAACCCTCGATAGAAATTAGCTAGGTGAAAATGTCCATTCATGCGTTGTGTTGCCGCTGGTTCATTATAAATCTGTCGTATTGTCCCCGATAACGTCGGCCGACTTGTTCCTTCTTTTACATCATAAGCCAAGCGCACGCGAATGAGATCAAGTGGGTAAGTAAAGAATACAGATGTTACACCTAATAGCGTAACATTACTTTTTTTTTTGCTTAGTCAACAATAGATAAACAATGTATTACCTGCTAAAGAACCAGCTATGAATTGTTTTGCTGGTGTCTCTTTGGCTCTTGTAGGCATCAATATCTAACATATTTTATTAATTCTGGGCTTTTATACATACATCAGCATCTTACTGCACGATATTGCTCATAAGTGACAAATTTAATGGCTGCATAAGGAAATATTCGAATCAATGTCATTGAATGGCCTTGAAATAATCCAATGAGTCCTGCATTTTTATATATTTCATGGCCTGCTTTAAATGCGCCTGTAAATGTGCCTAATAAAAAAGGGGGTCAACCTGTAAACATGGTCTATCAAGTATGATCGTACCAGCATATCGCTCAAATATAGGATTCCTTGATTGAAATAATATCTTTATTCTATCTAACGGTGCTATCGCTGTTTTCGCCTACAGAAACCAAGTGTTATAAACTCTATATACACTTCCTTCATGTCTGAATTTACCATGCAACCAGCTACTCCACCAGCAACACCAGATCTAATGACATAACTTAGATTCTGTGCCTTACTTATTTCGTCCTTTGTCATCAAGAAGAGAACAGAAGAAAAGGGAAAACGAAGAAAAAAAAAATGACGAATGTCTGTTTTTTAAGCAGTCAACATTTAGTTTTCTTTACATGTTAAATGTTTTGCCCTCTATGCCCCGCTTAAAAAAATCGTCCTTTTATGGACAGATATCACAAATAGAATAATATGATTGGCTCATACCTTGAAAGAAGATGCGTATTATGGAAGTTCAAACCAAGTGTAGTACAGTCTTTTCAGAAAGCAAAGTCGCATTTTTGCAATTTTTACAATACAATTTATACGAAAGAGCGACAAGTCAGCGCGACATCTCTTTCTGGAAATGGTGTATACTCTACCGCACCTTCAAACATGAGTGATAAATGCGGGGTTTAATTATTATTTTTTTTTCTCTTTTTCTCTCTTGCAAATCAATAACAATGGGTTCATCTGATCTCAACTTGAAAAAGTCATGGCATCCTTCGACTTTTAAGAACCAGGAAAGAGTATGGAAAGAAGAACAAAAGCGTAAAGAGGAAGAACGAAAGCTAGAACAGCTTAAAAAAGAACTGGCAGAAGAAAGACAGTTGCAGGAACTGCAGCAAATGCAAGAAGAATCGGGTGCAAAGTAAGTGGTTGCTACGAAATATTTGAATGTTATTAAACAAAAAATGTAGACAAAAATCAAATAAATTAGATTGGATGTATGCAGGACCTAATGCCAGCATGAACGGATCTAATGATAATTCAATGGAAGATTTTCTATTGGGAAAGAAGAGTGTTGATGAGTTATTAAGAGCAAAACAAAGGCAAGAAGTGGTAAGTTAAATAATGGGATGGTGTGAATGGTAGCTAAATAGTTTCTATATAGCAAACTGCCACAGAAATACAGGAAAGTAGATTTACATTATCAAACTCTAATGCAAACACGGAACGAGATATTCAATCCAAAATAAGAGAAGATCCATTGCTCATGATTAAAAAGAGAGAGCAGATGGCATTGAAAGCTATTGTAGAGAATCCATTAAAGTTGAAGGAATTGAAGAAGAGGGAAAAGAAAGACAAGAAGAAAAAGAAGGATAGTAAATCAGAAAAGCATCATCATAGCAGTAGTAGCAGTAAACATAGAGACTATGACAGAGAAGAAAGAAGACATAAAGGGTACGACAGAGATGAAAGAAGACACAGACACTCTGATGGGGATAGACGTAGATATGAAAGAGATGATAATCAGGATCGTAAAGAGAGATATTCTAGTAGTAGCAGCAGAAGAAGAAGGAGTGCTTCTCCTTATCGTAGATAACTTGTGTAAATAAACCAGCTTTCCTTTTATCCTAGTCATAAAAGATGACCTATTAGACAGACAATGGGAATATGTACAAGTTTATTTATTGTAAGAATGGGTTATAAGACTTTATTAAGAATGGGTTTGTGTTTTGTTTGTTAAGAAATGGATTAGTGTCATACGATGGTGTTCGGCCTGCGAGCTGTTTTGGTGATGACATGACACTACTGTTTGTACTGCTAGTAGATGGTGTAGGGAATAATACTTCTTGATGTGTATCGATTGTAAGCTAAAGTTTTCTTATTAGTTTACTTTTGACATTACCACAAAAGTCTACTTACAGGCTTCTTTTCTTCATAAAGTCTCTTCTCCCATTTATCGCGAATATATTTTTCCATGACGCTATTGAATTACATGAGTCTCTCTTTTGGCTAGCAAATCGAATGATTCTTACAAATCGTCATCCATATCTAAAGGTAAATGATGATCCTTGGAAATGACTTGACTATTGACCTTTGCATTACCGCCTTTCTCTTTCATATTCTTTTATTATTGTGTCAGAAACGATGAAGATCCTTTTTCCTTTTATGTCAATATATTTATTCTACCTGTATCTCTTGCATTGTCCACTGATCCATACTGACTGATTTGACTCTAGACACATGTGTGCCCATCTTTCGATGAAGACTAGCGCAACGAATACAGAGAAATACTCCAAGAGAATAAGATGCCCAGCGAGGACCTACATGAATAAGCTATCATCATCCTTATTTTTTTTTTTTTGGCTGCCTTACTTGGTGCTAAACAGTCCGCACATCGCCTATTTTCTTCCATTTGGCATAGTTCATTCAGTAATCTTTCATGACGTTGTTGAGTTGCTCTTGATTGCTTTTCACGCATTTTATAAAGAATAAAGAAGAAAGTAAAAAAGAAAAAGACTGTAAAAAAGAGGAAGAAATGGGATTAGTTTGTGTGACTCAGAATTACCGAAAACAGGCTAAAGGTATCACAAACCTTTTCTCAAGCTGACGATAACCATGAAAACATTCTATCATATATGGGATATATCATATAAAATAGTTGTATATGAGTGTACAAGGTATATTTGCATATGCATGGGGGGGACATTCATCATCAATAAGGTTCTCATTATAGTCTATGTAACAATGGTCCAATCATTTTCACACATGAAGATTCTGAACTGACTTTTAAAGTGTAAAAACTGCAACAGGATATTCTCAAGGACCTTTTTTCTCAACAAAGAGGATTATGTTGCCACTCAAAGATATTGTCGTGCTAGAAATGGCTGGTCTAGCACCAGCTCCTTTTGCTGGATTAATTCTATCAGACTTTGGTGCAAATGTCATACGCATTGATCGTCCTAGTTCTTTCAACACGGACGTGTTAACCAGGTACATAAATATCACTTTTTTTTTCATGTATATGTTTATATATAATTGGACGTGTACAGAGGTAAACGATCCGTAGCATTAAACTTGAAAAACAAAAACGCCATCGATACATTACTCAAGATGTGCGACAAGGCAGATATTCTCTTGGACCCTTTTCGTCCTGGTGTCATGGAGTCACTAGGTCTTGGCCCTGAAATCGTCTTTAGCCGAAACCCCCGCTTGATTTATGCAAGATTAAGCGGGTATGGTCAAACAGGATCCAAGGCAGCTGGCCATGATATTAACTATTTAGCAATGTCTGGTGCCTTAAATGTATATATATAAAAAAACATAACTTTTTGCCAATGTAATTCATGATGGATGAATAGATGATAGGTAGACAAGGTGAAGCACCTTTCTTTCCTATGAATCTATTAGGTAAGAAAGCTAAATTGTATAATATGTGAACAACTTGCTCATTATTAAAAAGCTGATTTTGCTGGTGGTGGCCTTTTGTGTGTCATGGGTATTTTGGTAGCTCTCATTGAAAGGAACAAGTCTGGTAAAGGACAGGTTGTGGATGCCAATTTGGTAAGTAAATGTGCAAAGAAAAAAAAAAAGAAATAGGTGTCAATAACACTACAGTAGACAGCAGGTACATCTTATCTAAGCACATTCCCATTCTTGATGCAAAAGTATGGCCTCGTTTGGGAAGATGAAAGAGGAACAAATACATTAGATGGAGGTGCTCACTTTTATGAAACTTACAAGACAAAAGATGATCTCTATATGGCAGTGTAAACTACCTTTTACACTATATAAGCCCTTTAAACTGACTGTTGTAATGAACATAGAGGAGCTATTGAACCTCATTTTTACTCTTGTCTCTTGGATAAGTTAGGCCTTGATCAAAATGAATATGGGCCAAAGCAGTATGACAAGGAAGAATGGCCAATGATGAAAAAGAAGTTTCAAGAAATCTTTTTACAAAAGACTCAGGGTGAGTGGAATGCTATCTTTGACGGCTCCGATGCTTGTGTAACTCCCGTCTTATCATTCCAAGACAAGACGGCTCCTGCACCTCAACCAGCACCTGTTCTTTCAAGAACGCCTGCTCATCAAGTGAATTATAGCCAAGAACCTTCATTTTTGCAGCCAGGAAAGCATTCGATACAAGTCTTGAAAGAGTTTGGTATTTCCTCAAACGAAATTCAAGTCTTAATTGCATCCAAATCCTTACTCGATAAGAGTTCACACCTATGAGCCTATCCTTCTTTACCCCACTATAGCGGAGATAAAAAGTTGGGTTTCATTCAGAAAATGGTTTATCAATGTGACTCATAACACACCTTTAGAAAATATAAATAAAAAGAGAGCACGATTAAAGTTTGACACTCTTCTTTGAATTTATTTATTTTTATCATGACAGGACCAAAGAAACTCTGGGGTGGCCGATTTACTGGTGCAGTCGATCCTTTGATGGACGCTTTCAATGCATCCATTCATTTTGATAAACGCATGTATGCAGCTGATTGTATTGGTTCTATTGCATATGCAAAAGCACTTGCCAAGAATAACATCATCTCTCAAGAAGAAGGAGACAAGTTGGTCGAAGGATTGCAAGCTGTGATGGAAGAGTGGGATCAAGGAAAATTTGTGATCAAGGAAGGTGATGAAGATATCCATACTGCAAACGAACGTCGTCTAGGTGAGCTCATTGGTCCCGTGGCTGGTAAGCTTCATACGGGCCGATCTCGTAATGATCAAGTGGCTACCGACATGCGTATCTGGTTACGTGAAGAAGCATCCAGCATCTTGGCTCATCTCAAGGAACTCATTCAAATTGTTGTGGCTCGTGCCGAAAAGGAAGTAGATGTCATTCTGCCTGGCTATACTCACTTGCAGCGTGCACAACCTATCCGTTGGTCCCATCTCTTGTTGTCCTATGCATGGCTTTGGCAATCAGATGCAGAGCGTCTCGAACAGCTCATTGATCGATTTAATGTATTGCCTTTAGGCTCTGGTGCTCTTGCTGGTCATGTATTCAACATCGACCGTGGTTTCTTGGCTAAAGAACTTGGATTTAGAGATTACATTCACAACTCTCTATGTGCCGTCAGTGATCGTGATTTTGTTGCTGAATTTCTCTTTTGGGCAAGCTTGACCATGACACATATCTCTCGTATAGCTGAAGATTTGATCATTTACTCAAGCAGCGAGTTCGGCTTTGTCAAGTTGGCAGATGCTTATAGTACAGGATCAAGTTTGATGCCTCAGAAAAAGAATCCTGATAGTTTGGAACTGTTGCGTGGAAAGTCTGGACGAGTATTTGGAAATGTAAGTATTATGAATGCAAAGGAGAAAAAGAGAGACTAATGTACTTTGTAGATGTCTGGTTTCATGATGACCTATAAGGGTATTCCAAGCACTTACAATAAGGATCTTCAAGAAGATAAAGAACCCATGTTTGATGCTGCTGACACTCTATCTGGTTCTCTTCAAATTACTGCTGGTGTGTTAAGCACAATGACCATATTCCCCGAAAAGATGAAATCTAGCTTAAGTTCAGACATGCTGGCAACCGATTTGGCAGAATATCTTGTTCGTAAGGGAGTGCCTTTCCGTGAAACACATCATATCTCTGGTGCTGCTGTCAAGATGGCAGAGGATCGTGGATGCTCAATCAGTGATTTAAGTGTTACCGATCTTCAAAGCCTACATGCTTCTTTTGAACAAGATGTAGAAAAGGTATGGAGTTTTGAAACAAGTATCGAGAACCGTAATACTCCTGGAGGAACAGCAAAATCTTCGATATTAGAACAAGTTAAGCTATTGAAGTCATGGCTTTCTTCAAAACAAGTTAAATAATTCTCATTGTATGTGTATATTTGTAATCTGCGCCAAATCAAAGCAGAAGCTATTGTACAGTGGTTCCACCCCCTTCACTTTTTAATGAACTAAATTCGCTTTATAAATTCCAATGTTTGCTTTTCTATTTTTTCAAACAGCCAATTATTTCATACATTGGGGGCTTTGTAAGCAGCGGTTCCATCATTTTGATCCGTCAGCCAATCGTGTTTTCAATAAGCTCTACTATAAAATATAAGGAACGGAATAATTGCCCTGCCTTTTCTTCAGTCTTGTTGTGCGCATGCTAACCATAAGAAGAGCCTTTTCAACTGCTTCAAGGCCATTCAGACTAGCTATTGTAGGCAGTGGACCAGCCGGTTTCTATACAGCTCATCGTCTACTTAAAGAATGTCCACAAATTCAAATTGACATGTTTGATGCCCTGCCTGTCCCTCATGGACTAGTACGATTTGGAGTAGCTCCTGATCACCCTGAAGTCAAGGCAAGTGTTTAATTTATATAGGTTTAAGTCTTGATCCCCCTTATGTTTTATTTAAATAGAATGTCATGACAACTTTTGACAAAGTAGCAGAAGATCCCCGCTTCCGCTTCTTTGGCAATGTTCCAGTGGGCTCTTCAAACAATGGATTGAGTATAAAGGACCTTAGAGATAACTTCCATGCAGTTCTCTTATCTTATGGAGCCAGTGAAGATAGAAAGATGGGAATACCAGGGGAGGACCTTTACGGAGTAGAATCGGCCCGAACGTTTGTTGGATGGTATAATGGACATCCGTCTTATAGAAACCTCAAGCTACCACTTAATGATACAGACACCGTTGTCGTAGTCGGACAAGGCAATGTAGCCCTTGATGTTGCACGTATTCTCTTGAGTCCCATTGATGAGCTTCGAAAGACAGATATTACAGAATATGCATTAGAGGCACTATCAAAGAGTAGAATCAAGCATGTTCATGTTGTAGGAAGAAGAGGACCTGTTCAGGTAAGAAGCGAATGTTTCGGTATTGTCAAAAGAGATATCAATGGACATGAGTATATAGGTTTCATTCACCTCTAAGGAGCTAAGAGAACAAATGTCTTTACCTGGTATAGCATTTGACGCTGATATGGACTTGATTCATCGTGAGATCGAAGCATCACAGCCAATTATTAGCAAAAATAGACCTCTTAAGCGCCTTATGTCACTTCTTGAGAAAGGCTCACCCAATAAGGACACAGAGAAGACGTGGTCTGCCAAGTTCTTACGCAGTCCAGTAGAGATTTTGGGCAATGCCGATCATTCGCGAGTACAAGGAATCAAGTATGTTATCAATAGATTAGAGGGGCCACTGGAACAGAGAAAAGCCGTGCCTACTGAAGAGTATGAAACACAAGAGTGTGGTATAGTGCTGAAGAGTATTGGGTACAAGAGTGTGCCTATTGAAGATGTGCCATTTGACAGCCGAAGAGGCATAATACCTAATGAATATGGTAAAATACTGGATGGAGAAAAGGAAGTTCCAGGCATGTATACAGCTGGCTGGTTAAAACGTGGACCTACAGGCGTTATCGTATCTACCATGACAGATGCTTATGAAACAGCAGATACTATAGTAAATGATCTCCAACAAGATAAAGAGATGCTTTCTGGAGGATCCAAGGACGGAGCAGATGGCCTTGACTTAACCTTCAAGGAACGTGGCATCATGCCTGTTAGCTACTCTGATTGGAAGAAGATTGAAGCTGCCGAATTTGCTATCGGTGAAAAGCTGGGTAAACCTCGAGAGAAGTTTACAACAGTTGAAGATATGCTCGCTGTTCTTAAATCATAGCACTTTGCTCCTTTGATATGCCCATCTTTTTTTTTCTTTCCCTGGCTGGTATCTTTCTTATGACTAACGCTCAGCGATAAAGTAGAAAAAACTTATAGACTAAACTTAGTAAAATGTACATGTAAATTTAATAAAGCAGAGCATTGCCTACAATACTACAGTACGCCTCTTCTTGAAAAGAAACAAATCAGCCAAAAAGAACCAACATGAGCCCATTTACACTGAAATTTTACCAAGAACACCCAGACGCAACAATTAAATACACGTATCTCTCTTGTATCCAGCTTTTTGATAACAAAACAGAACTTAAAATACACGTAGAAGAACTGCATTTTGTAAATAAAAATACCATATGTTGTCAAAAAAGTAAGTATATTGATTCGGACGTGTTTCAATCATCCTCTGTAATGGCATGCTTTTATTTCTTACTGTTTAATAAATATGTAAAACACTTTATAAAAAAAGAAATTACATCACTTGTATGATTTATTTGTTAAACATTTATATACGACTACTACAACCATCTATCTTCTGTCTTTATCACGTACAGAGAAGAACATGGGGCCTAGTTCGGCTAGCCAGTAGGGATCAACAGCTGTAACGCATTGCATGTATTCTTTAGATGTCAGCACAAGTTCGTGGTAAACGACATAGTCTGGAGTAAAACCTGCACCAAACAATGCACTGGTTGGATGAAGATGACACTTCATACCGCTTCTGCAATTGACGTATTCGCCAATGCCCTTGACTCTAGCGGCTTGGTGGAAATAGGCGGAACAAATGCATTTTCTAATAACATCCCAATCTGTACCGCAAGAGACATAAGGCATCTTGATCGTTTTCATAATATCCATAAGCTGTGAACGAACTTCGCGAGCTTTGCGCATGGCTTTGGCGTGTATAAAGTGTTTGTTGCACCAATCGTCTCGATAACTATATAAAAAGAGAGTTCAGTACAAGGAAGAATATATTATATTGTTTCTTACTGATTAATCTTCCATTGGGTATATACATGAAGTAACGTTAAATGGTCACTTTCGGGGACAAAGAACTTTTCACGAGCAGCGTCTGATTCCTCTTGTCGTTCTTTAGGTCGATAGAATACAGATGGTACAGATAACATGGATACAATGGTCTAATATAAATCATAAGTCATTCCGGCACATCTTTAGCATTTACATTGAACTTACCAATACTTCCGCTGTACACTCATGCTCTTCTGCTGCGATCAGCATCTTGGCAAGCGATGGATCTACTGGGAACTCATTCATCTTTCTGCCTGCCTCTGTTAGATCACCATTATCATCAAACGCGCCTAGAATCCAAAGTTGATACATAGAGTTCAGGATGTTGTCCTGAGGAGGGGGATCCATGAAGTCAAAGTCTAAAAGATTTTTCACACCAAGTGACTTGAGCTGTAACACGACACTTGCAAGGTTTGTTCGTTGAATTTCAGGAATATTATTCACAAACATTTCATTTCTATATGCTTCTTCAGTGTATAGACGATAGGCAACACTATTTTCGAGGTTAGAATAGATATCAGACGTACTCTCTGTAACTTACCCAGGTCCTGTTCTACCAGCACGACCACTACGCTGATTTGCATTTGCTTGACTGATGGGAGTTACTTGAAGGGCATCCATACCAATACGAGGGTTGTACACCTTGAGCTTACAGTAACCAGTATCAATCACATACATAATACCATCCACAGTAAGCGATGTTTCAGCAATATTTGTTGCTACTACCACCTTTCGTGCATTGTTTTCGGATCTTTGGAAGATCTTTGCTTGAAGGTCAGCAGGCAATTGAGAATAGATTGGCAAAATGGCTAGAGGCGGTGGATTATCCAGCTGCTGTAGACGTTCTAGTATAATATATTAATATTTTCAAAAGTTAACTTTTTTTTTTTTTACCTGCCAAGACAGCACATGTTGTCTCGATATCTTCTTGACCTGTCATAAATATCAATATATCACCTGCAGGCTTTGATAAATGAATAGCCAATGCTTGCTTTACTGCACTATCTACATAATCTTCGCATGAAGTCTTACTAAACATAACATCTACAGGGAAAGTACGACCAGGGATAAAGAAACATGGCGCATTTCCAAAAAAGTTTGAAAATCTCTCTGCATTCATGGTGGCAGACGTTACAATAAGTTTCAAATCTCTTCTGCGACTGAGAATCTTCTTTAACAGACCCATCAAGACATCTGTATTCAATGCACGTTCGTGAGCTTCGTCCATGATAATGGCACTGTATTGATCCAAATCAGGAGCTGTCATTGACTCACGCAACAAGATACCGTCAGTCATGTATCGAATGAGTGTCTTTTCAGATGTTTGATCTTCAAAACGAATCGTATAACCCACAGTATCACCTAGCTCACAACCCATTTCCTCTGCAACACGCTTTGCCACAGACATGGCAGCAACACGACGAGGCTGCGTACAACTGATTTTACCATATTTTGTGTAGCCATCTTCATGAAGGTATTGAGTCAATTGAGTTGTTTTTCCTGAACCAGTTTCACCCACAATGATAACAACTAGCAACACAATGTGTGTTAATGCTGTGTTCTCTCGTTTTTTACTTATACATTACCTTGATTATCTCGTACAACTCTTAACAAGTCTTCTCGTACAGCAAAAACTGGCAAGTATTCACGCTGTTCTCGCATTGTTCTCGTACGAGCAAAGTCACTTACTGCTTCAGACGATTTCAAATGACTGGCAAACTTGGAATCAGCCTTTGCATCCTCGCCTTCATGACTCTTGTCGTCTTCTTTCTCTTGTGATTTCACTCCCATGACGTTCCCTAAGGTTGTGCCGGCAATATCAAACTTGGTCGCCTTGGCCCTTTCCGCTTCTGCACGCTTCTCTCTGACAAGTCTACTACCTTTACGTGCAATGATGGCCATATCGGATGTTGGGTCTTTCACGTACTGTACAGCTTCTAATTGCTTTGTGAACACAGCTTTGCCGCTTAAAAATGGTGGTTTGAAATCGTGGACAAGTAAATGAACACGATGTTCATTTTCTTCATCAAAGTCTGTATCTACTTCTATTCTCTGAGCGACACCTGAGCTGAGCATTCTACTTGCTTCCCACATGTTTGTATCATGATTATATTGAGCTTGACGTGCAGATAGTTTCTTCATTTGTTTCTGAGCCAAGTCATTTTCTTTACCACTTGCATATTCTTCGTATTGAGAGAATGGATTGTGTGTTTCATCAATAGCCTAAACATACAAGTGAGATTTCAGCAGAGCATATAATATGTACACATACCCCAGTATCTTCCATTTGATACCACTCTCTATCCAGCTGAGCCTGTTCTTCTTCCCATCGTCGTCTGTCTTCTTCACTACCATGAAATTCTTCAGGATATTCCAATGCAACTTCATCATAAGCAGTTGATCGAACTGCTGGTGTAGATGATTCCCAGGTTCTTCTTGCTACAGCAGTTGCATTACCGGTTGCTTTCCTGCTATAGCCACTATCTCGTCTAAAGGGTGTCATGTTGCCTGGAGAACTTCTAGGTGTATAAGATCCATGTCTTCTTGGTGTTTGTTCTTCCCATTGACTACGCTTGTATCCTCGTCTGGGCGTCTCAGGAGGAGGCATGTCATCATAATCTCTACGTCTATCTCTGTTGGATGAACCATGTCTATTCCTATCTCTTCTTCTCCTATCTTCTAATCTTCTCAATTCATTATCTGATAAACCACCACTGCCATGGGATGGGGTATCCATTCTCTGTGATCGATAGTGAGGTTTATGTGTCTTGATATCTGTTTCTGAATCAACTTCTTTCTGACTTTCCTCTTCTTCCCAGTTGAGTTTTACTTTCTTTTCGGCGCCTTCTTGCACCATCCTGGCGTGTCGTTTTTTACGAGCAAGTTCATCTAATCCAAGTTTTGATGGTTGAGCTGGAGCTTTAAAGATTGGACGTTCTTCATCCGTTCGAGACGATTTATTTTTTGTCTTGATGAGTCCACCGGGTAAGTTGTTGGCTAACAAAAGAACTTCACTTCTACTCTGATCTTGTTGAATCGGTTTTGATTTGGCTGAGGAAGGCTTTTGTTGAGTTCGTTTGTGGTTTTTAATTTTTACATAAATGTCATTCAAGAATTCTTTACTGAATCTACCAAATGTTCCACACACTTGACTAAACCTTTCAAAGTCTCCATTGTTTTCTGCAAATTGAATAACTTTTTTTGCAATCAATTCGTTTGGATTTGTTAGGTTTAATGCTCTTGAGACATCGACAGCGATATCGTGAATAAAAGTGGTATCTTCAGCCATTGAAATGAAGGAAAGGGAAGAAAGAAAAAAAAGGTTGAAAACGTCACAAATGCATTATTTTGCTTGTTTACTGCGTGTAAAATAGAAATTACCCTTTTTTAAAAGAGCGAAAAAAGAAGAGGTAAGTTAAAAGGAAACCAATTGTCTATGACTGCACGCTTATTATGTGTGTGTGTGTATTTAGAAAGTATAAAAATGAAAACCATCGAGAATAATTGTTCTGTAGCTTGTAAGATATCAAAGTGGGGATGCTGAGTAAAGAAGCTTGAATCTCTCTCTCTTTCAGGCAAGATGGTATCAAAAAGAACTAGCTAGAATCTAAAAGATAATGTATTAACACTACGCTTTGAGTCTGCAAAAGAAAAGAGAATAACACATCAAGCATATTTGACATTGATTTTTTTTAAAAAGGCGACTGCCAACTTTATTATATAGTCAACCAGGCCCTTTGAAGAGATTGGGTTTTTTTTCTTTTCTTTTGTAAAATGTACTTGCCCATCACTATTTTTCTACTAGTTTTATTGACAGAATCTATTCTGTTTTTGGGATTTTCATATATTACAGAACTTGTAAGGGAAGAAAGGGTGAATGATCTCTTTATTAATCCTTTTAGGCTTATGACACTTTTACCAAAATAACCAAAGATGCTCAAGTGACAAAACAGAAGAAACTAAAGACAGACATTTTAAAATTGAAAACAGAGTTATCACAAACTAGTTCTCAAGTAAAATATTAAATAGTATAAATAACAACTTTTTGATAACATACATCTTAGGATGAATTTGCCAAATGGGCTAAATTACGTAGAAAATTGGATAAAGGCATGGCTGATTTAGAGAAACTTAGTAAAGTTCTAGTCATTGATTCTATATAAATATATTTATATATACTGATCCATATTTTTAGATTCTGATATTGCTTATTCAAAAGCTGCCTTTGAACTCAAATCTAAATCAGTTCTTTGGTTTCTTGTTCATGGCACTCAGTTCATTATGATATTTTGGTTTAGAAAAAGCGCTGTATTTTATCTCCCACCCGGTTGGTTTGGACCAGCACAAAGGTTTCTTTCATGGCCTTTTGCACCTGCAGGTAACGAAACATAAGTCATGGTTAAATTGAGACTAAACCAATTATATCAGGTTCCGTCAGTGTTGCTGTTTGGTTTGCAGCTTGTAGAAGGATGATTAAAGCTGTTGCACTTGCAATGAATGATTTTGTATTTGTACGTGCAGCTAAAGAAAAGACGACATAGGTGTGTGGAAGCAGATTTAAAAAGTAATGATTTTACTGTAAATATCAGTTTTATAAGGTTGGATATTAATAAAAGATAATTCATTATGATATCCATAAAATGTAAACAAAAAGAGAAAGAATTAACTACGCCGATGTTTGACTCAAAGATCGGAATCTGTACTTTTTTTTTTTTGTTTATGTGCACACAAGGGCATGGAAAAAAAAGAGAAACATGAAACTAGAATACAACTATAATTTAGTAAATAATTGGGATCTATTCATTCTATATTTTATAAACAAAAAAAGCAAGTACACACACACACACAAAAAGGAGAAACCTTTTGATAATAATACGTTCGAGAGGAATAGGATTAACAATAGCAAAAAAAAAAAAAAAAGGTCTTTAAATAGCAGACACACCCCCGCATTTTTTTTTTTGGTTCCCTTCTCTTTCAAACAAATACATATAAAATGGCATTTCGCTTCCATTGGCCAGAGTTTGACAACGACTTTTATAATTCAGCTAAATCACAACTTGAAGCAGCATTGAATAAAGGCAATAAACCTTCTGTTATTGTTGATTACATTACAGTAAAAGAACTCCACATGGGTTCCAAGGTAAACACATTCAAATGTAACTTTGACTCAGTCACTAATCTTTTTTTTTTTTTGTACTCTAGCCACCTGAACTAGAAATACTAGAAATTGGTGAACTAAACAATGACAAATTTCGTGGCATATTCAAACTAAACTATGCTGGTGATGCTTATATTGAGATACAAACAAAAGTTCAGGTAAATATATGCATGTATGCTTCTTTCTCTCTTTTTATATTAATGCATACAATGCTAGGCTAATCCTATGCATAACAAACCGACACTACTTCCTCGCTACTGTCGTCCCGGTATCCTGGCAGCAGATAAACCACTGGTCGTACCCATGGTGCTACGTATCAGTCAATTAAAACTGAGAGGCATTATTGTCTTGGTTGTCCACAAGACCAAAGGTGTCACTCTTGTGTTCAAAAATGATCCTCTGGAGAGCGTAGATGTGAGCTCAACGTTTGATAATATCCCCATGTTGCGTGGTTACCTTCAGCGTGAGATTGAAAAGCAATTGAGAAATATGCTACAAGATGAACTGCCAATGATGGTGCATAACCTTAGTTTACGTTATGTACAAAAAGAAGAACAGAAGCGACCGACTACAGCCATGTCGATGTATTCGTCAAGCTGTAACAGCCTTCCAGATCTTGAATACCCATCATCACCTTCAGTCAGTAGCGTAGACACGCCTTTGTCTGTTGATTCTTATGATTGCTGCTGGCCAGAAAACATGAAATTCAACCTGACGACGCCGCATCCATTCAGCTGTCATTATTCGGATACACAATCTGACATCCTATCTAGTGCAACCACACTTGTCGATATATACGCAGACGATGCCGATGCGCCATGGTATGCAAAGGAAGCATTGATTAGTCCAATCTACAATAACAATGACGAAGCATCGCCTGTGGTGTTTGATGACTTGATCCTGAGACCGAATGAAAATCAGATGGTCTCCAAGTTATTTAAACTTGCCTCAGTTCATTATACCTTATCTCCTTTAACTGAAGTGATTCCCCATTTTACCTACCGAAGCTTACCTTATGCTATAAAAAGTTACAGTCATGCAAAGACAAACAAGGTCCCAAAAAGACGCATCATCAAGTTGAACCTTTCGGCTCCTCTTATTTAAATATTCCCCTATTTTTTATTTATATCTCTTCACTTGTATATTTCTCTCTTTCTCTTCTCTCTCTTTTCTCTCTTTGTATAGAACTAAAATTAAAAAAAAGGAGATTCTTCTTGTTTATTACATACAATCTTTTATTTTACAAGCCTTTAAAAGTATGTACAATACCATTTACTGAATTTACATCATCATCGTCATTATCCTCTCCATCCGCCAAAGCGCCATCTTCATCCAAGTAAAATGAGCCGCGTGGTGAATTAGGAGTAGTAGGTAGATGTCCGTAACCAAGCAGCCACCAGAGAATAGCTTCATAACAAAATACATATTGTCTCTGAGTCTGTACTATACTCATTCTCTGTTCCCTAAACCGACTGACAGCTTCCTGTACTTTATCAGTCATCGTGTTCGTATAGACATCCCTCTCATGCCATAGTCGTTGAATGATCGTGTCCACGACGCAAAAGGTACCAGTTCGACCACACCCTGCTGAACAATGCACGGTCATGGGGCCCTTTGCTTGATGCTCTATCTTGTATGCCTCATCAGCAACGTGAATCAATTGTAGTAGACCAATGGGATGATCTGGGACACCAAAGTCTGACCATCCAGTGTACTGCAAGTGGGTGATAGTGCGATCCTGGAGCAAGGAGGATCGATGCTTGAGATGAAATTTACGAATGATAATAAGATCCTCTTCACTCCGTTCTCGTTTATCATTCATATTCATCACTGGTTGTGCCTGTTCAGAAATCATCGTGACAGTGATCGGTCCATAGTTTTGTGATACACCCACAGTGGACGGCCAATATCGATGACATTTGATCTAATACAAAAAAAAAAAGGGTCAATGAAACTGGAATGGGTAATGAGCGACGTATCCGCTTTTTACTTTGTTTAATTCTTCCTCATTGGTAAGCATAACAATGACATATGAGCTTTCATCCCAAATCATTTTCCAAAAGTCATTAAATGTAGTAGGCAATGGTCCTTGAGTAGCAATATATTTCCTGTTCTTGTCCAACACGTCTGGGTTGCGCATTGTCTCTAATGCATCTTGACTAATGATTCCAGACTGAATAAGATCCTGATCCACCTTAGACAGTGGTGTCACAGAACGTAACAATGCATCATTCTTTCTGACTGCATATTGTATATAGCTCGCATTAATATAGTCATCTTTCTTATCGAGCAGCTTTACCCTAGAATATTCTAATGAAATGTAAATTCCTTTTGTTTATACATTACGTATGCATTTTATAATTCAAAATAATACTTTACCATAAGGCCAAATGTTATTGTATCGGTTCAATGTTCCCTTTTCAATAGCTGAGGCAATGCTCAGTGGGAACTCGGTTGATTTATGAGCTGAATGATACTTCAAGACAAAGGAAAGTCGTTTCTGCTCAGTGCGTTCTAATTGCTTTTGTAATGATGTCATATTAGTGTTTCGCAACTAAGACCGTGTTTAGTATACCTCGTACGCTTCTGCTAGCCTTTTAGGTCCGTTATCTTTATCCATGATTCTCTTTAGCCATATGGGTAACTCAAAGTTTCCTTGTGTGTCCACTGAGCTTCCACCTAATCCATATCTAGGATGATGTGTGGGTGAAGCAGATAGATGGATAACTCCATGATCAAGTCTTTTGCCATAAGGGATACGGATAGTAAAGCGCTCTTGAATTTGACCCTGCGGTAGCTCAATGTTTTGACGTATGTTGACAAAAAAGGGTGTCTCGGCTGTTGGCTTTTCATTATTATTATTAGTAGTAGTTGCCGGGTTTTGCTTGCATTGATCTGGATAAAGTCTTTGAAATTGATTGAATCCGTCTTTTACATATAAAATAACCATAAGATATATGAAGCCATTACAAACACAATTGTATACCTTTCAAATAGTTTAATTGGCCTTGATAGTTTGCATTTTTGAATTTAAGAGCCAAGAGGATAGCAGTGGCCGAGTTACCAGAATCAGTAGTTGAAACAGAGGCATGGTCATAAAAGATGATGTGTGATGCCAATGGCCATTGTCTGAAATGATCCGCATCAGCATCATTGGCCAAAGACTGTGCTACTTTATCAAGTGTGTAAGATGCACGCTTTAGTAGGATGGAAGGCATCGTCATATTGATAGCAGATTTGATGTGACGTGTTGAGAAATGCGTGATCGCACGGACATCGATAATTAATGGGATGGTTGTGTTCAATAGGCGGTTGAGTTCATGGCTGCTGATAGGCTTCAATACATCTTTATGTTGTTGATGATGATGGTGTCCAGTGGTTGGGTTCAGATGATGTCTCTTTGCGTATAATGCATTCATGAATTCCTGTGGCGGACAATGTTTGTGTGATATCGAATCGTTGTCACTGTTGGTTGAACAAGAAATGACCAATTCATTTTCACTGCTCCAATGCTGAGTAGGTGATTGACAGGTTAAGCTCATGATTTAGTCAAATAATAATAAAGAAAAAAGACATAAAAAAAAAAGGGAAGTGAAGCAATGGCCCTTTTCCTTATTATATAATGCCTTCATAAAATGAGTATAGCGTCACATTTTCCTTTTCAAGTAAATTACTTTTTTAGTACAGAATTTTCAAACAGTTTGATCGGGATTCATCTTTGAAAGCTTTATTTGGAATCGTGTTAAAAAAAATATGCTTTATTTTGTGGACTGTTTACTAAGGGGGAATGAAGGGGGGGGGGAATGAGTTCCTATAGTGATTCTACTCGGTTTATAAGTGCGCGTCTCCTTTTGGTCATTGTTCAACAGACAGTGAAAATAAGCTTTTTTAATTCATTACACAACGGACTTTACATCAAAGACTGAGTCTGACCGTTTGCTCATAGATTGATTTGTGATACATACACACTACTCTAGTCTTTTTGGATTGACTGATAAAAAGTTTCACGATCGATTCGAACGTCGGAAAGATTGTTTAAAACTGAATCAATAGTAGTGAAGATCCCTTATTTGTTGTGTGGAAGAGAGATCGCGCATGATGAATGAATCTAGCTTAAAGGCCGTGTATAGTTTGAATTCAAAGAAGAGAGAAAGGGGCCAGAACAATTCTCTTCAAGTTTTTAGTCTAGTAAATAAGCTTTTTACGCGATACCATAATGGGGAGAGCTTAAAGGTCATGAGGACTCCCCCTTTTTTATTCTGTTTGTATTCATTGATCGTTATTATATGACTTTTTGTTTGTTGGACAAAAAAAAACTATGGCTATTCGCCGAAAATATCAATGCAATTCAAAAGATCTCAGTTTCAATGAGAAACAAGATAAGATTGGTATGTTATATGACCTCACTCTTGTTGTCAGTTCAATAATATATACAAAGAGACTAGGGCAAGTAAAGTTCAAATAGGCTGTTGGTAGCCATTTGCTTTTATAGGGTAATATTGATATGAACAGCCACTGTTAGCAACTTTCCATACTTTTCATGTTGTCATTGAAATACGCTTATCATGATCTTGGCCTTCTGATAGATGATATAGAACTTGATCATTACCCTTCACAATATACTCAAAATCGAGCACAATTGCGAGGATATATCGATAGCATGCTGTTGACTGCACATGGTTTAACTGACAACCTTTTTTCTACTCCTTTGTAATTTCACGATCCGACCACTTGCTTTAAAGTAGTAGCTATGAATAGATTTATGTCGTTATGGTAGCATTGGTAATATTATACATATTGGTAAGATTTGGTGATCGCATATGGCTTTAAAAAAAAGCACATACTGCTTATAAGCTATTAGATTATGTGAAATGATGAATTTATTCGAGTATTCAAAGAATAATTCAAAGTATCAACGAAGTCGCCTGAATTGCTCACGGTTACGATGAAAGAAGTCCTTTAGGCTTATCGGATTACGACCAATGGCATCTTCCAGATCCTGACTAATAACGTCTGTGTGTTTAGCTTCAGATAATTCCCAATAATCAAGTATGGTGTTGATGTTGGTTTCATTCAAATACCTTCCTAGTGGAAACATACCGTGACCTTCGGACGGTCTTTCTCTAAAGCGGTTATCATTACGCAAATCTTTCAAATAGTCGCGCATTCTCGAACGACTCGACTTTTCAAACGTCATGTCACGATCAAGCGCCTTGTTGGCGGCACTTACTACGTCCTTGATATCGTAGTTACGTTGTGATGGTGTAAAGTTAAACAATGTCTTGTTCTTTTTGTCCTTGACGACGTTTGAGAGTTGAACTATGGCGTCCAAAGCGTCTTCTATGTCAATGGCACACCATTGGACATGCTCAGAAACAGGTAAGTAGATCTTGTTTTCATCTTCCATTAAAGGACCCATGTAGAAAAAGAACTGATAGAACAGAGGTAGACGCATGATGCAGTAATTGTCCTTGCTAAAGTACTTTGGGATAAGATCCTCGAGATATCGATAGTCCTTGAGCTCTTCCAAACGGTTATCTTCTTTTTTTATAGCATCAACACCAATACTAAAGAATAAACGGTTATTTTGCTATACTTTTGTCTTTCATGTTCTAAGGCTTACAAGGAGAATATGGCCATGTAATCAACATGCTCCTTTTGAGCACACCTCATAATCGACTCAGCTTCTTCTCTACGTGACTTGGAGAATTCAGGTACGAGCATAACATAGCATGTATCTCTCAGCAAACGACAGACCTCGATTTCGTTCATATAGTCCACCTCAATCACATCAGCTCCGAGCAGTGCAAGTTCATTTAAGCCTTGACGTTCACGACAGAGAACACGATACTTGTACTCTTTGTCTTCAGTTAAAAACTTATAAGCAGTAGCAAACCCAAGTAAACTGTCTCCGTTAGTAATAACTCGAGTCTTCATGATACTGTGTGAAACTTTAATAAAGACATCCTTCCCTTTTTATAAGCTCTCTCAGAAATTATTCGCACACATTACAACATTTAATACATAAAATGAGCTTGATATTTCTGAGAAAAGATAAATGTGGTCAAGACTTTATATAAAATAAAAAGTTGTTAGAGACTTGATATAACAGTCTGGTCTTGGCTATCTTACTTTTCTTCTTTGGACCAAAAAGTAAGATCAGCTATTCTCCAGTTAGTCCTAAGATATGTTGTATTATTTACTCTTGTAAGAAACTAATATGTAATATTATAGATTGCCCATCGAAACTAACCCGGTGTTAGCTGGGGGTAGTTTGGTTCTTACCAAACTTGGTTCCATCTGCTTTCTATGATTGCTCTCCTCTCTTGTCTCTTGCTTGTTCTTTTTCCTTTTCTCTTCGTTTTCCGGGCCAGTTATCGCTGGCTCAACCCAGGATGCACTTTGGGTAAGATATTAATAATCTCTTTATATGTTTACTCATTTTTCTTGTCTCTCTTTTTCTCTTATAAATCCTCTTATTTATAATGTAAGTATTTAATATCAATGTAAATAACTGATTTACTAATAATTTCTTTATTCATCCTTTTGCTTCTTGTGAGCTCTCTTTTTTATTATTTGTTGTCTGAAATTATCTTTTTTTTATCAGTGAATAAAGTGTAAGCTCTCTCAATCTCAGCCATTTTCTTTTTTTTTTTCTGGTTTTTTTTTTTTTTTTTTTTTTCCTGCCGAGTCAACAACTTGATAACAACTCGCCATGTCCTTGTTATCCAAAGTAACTCGTTGTATGAGAGCAATTGCTCCTTTAGAACTTGCTGAGACCTCGTGGGACAACGTAGGTGTTTTAGTAGGTAATGGCTTGATTTCGACATGACTTTTTTTTTTTTTTTTTTTAGCTTCGTCTAACATTCATGTCATAGAACCTCCTTTTCCTTCACCAAAGCAAAATAAGGTCCTTTTGACTATTGATTTGACTCCACAAGTGCTTGAAGAAGCACTTGCTGATCCCAAAGTAAATACAAAATAAGTGACGCGTATATATAGATAGAACTCACCATGTTTTAGTTTGGCACCATTGTATCATATCATCCTCCTATCTTTAGAGGTTTCAAGAGATTGACTTCAGAGGATCCTCAACAGGCTATGATCTTGAAAGCCATTGCCTCTGGTGTCGGTATCTATTCTCCTCATACAGCTTGTGACAATTGCATCAACGGAGGTAACACGGAACAGTACATTTGTTTGATATAAAAGTAACTTTTTGTCAAGTCAATGACTGGCTAGCAAGTGGATTAGGGAAGGGCCGTGTTGAGCCCATCACACCAGCTGATAACCCGCCTGAGGGACAAGAAGGATCTGGTTCTGGTCGACTTTTCACTTTTAGCGAACCTACTTCATTGTCCGAAATTGTTGATCGCGTAAAGAAGCTGATTGGATTACCCTATGGTAATGAACAAGGTTATGTGTGATATTAGCTAAATGCATACATAGTTAGATTAGCTACGATGGATAAGAGCAAACTGATTGAGACAGTAGCCATCTGTGCTGGATCAGGTTCTTCCGTTTTGAATTCAGTTAAAGCCGATCTTTATTTCACAGGTGAAATGGGACATCATGATGTATTGGCCGCTTTATATAGAAATACAAGTGTTATTTTATGTAAGAAAACAAGCTTATATCAACTTTATAACTAATATAATGTAGGTGAACATACTAATACAGAAAGAGGATATCTCTCTGCTGTCTTAAAGCCTGCTTTAGAAAAGCAATTGGTCAATGAAACATCAGAGTCTGGTGAACCCATTGAAGTTGTCGTGTCTCAAGCTGATAGGGACCCACTTCAAGTTGTATAATAATAATAAAGTTCAACTGTACACAAGATGGTTTCTATTTGTTTATTTATTTACTTATTTATACTTGGTGCTGATGATCTTTGCAATGGTTTGAAGTTGAATGTTGTTAGTTCCTTCATAGATAGAACCAATCTTGGCATCACGATAGAACTTTTCAACACCAGTTTCACGGACGAAACCATTACCTCCCATCCATTCAACAGCATAAGAGGAAGCCTTTTCGGCAACCTTGGCAGCCTTCCACTTGGCCATGGCGGCTTCCATGACAAATGGTTTACCTTCTTCCTTTAATCTGGCAGCGTTGTATGTCAGCAGCTTGGCAGCTTCGATTTCAACAGCGACTTCGGCAAATTGGTGTTGCATGGCTTGGAAGGTACCGATGGGTTGACCAAATTGCTTACGTTCCATCATGTAGGGTAAAGCGATATCGTAGGCTCCTTGAGCACAACCAATCATTTGTGCAGCAATACCGATACGACCTTCGTTCAAAGAGTCGATGGCGTATTTGTAACCATCACCGACCTTACCGAGCACGTTTTCTTTGGGAATCTTGACATCGTCAAAATTCAAGACGCATGTGGAAGAAGAGCGAATACCCAACTTTTTTTTTTTGAAAATGACATTAGCTATTGTTTTCTCCCCCTCTTCTCATTGCTTTACCTTCTTTTCCTTCTTTGCAATTTCAACACCCCATTCCTTTTCGACGATGAATGCAGTGATACCCTTGTATCCCTTGGAAGGATCGCTTTTTTAAAAATTAAAGTTTAGTAAACTTGTTGCGTATAGTTCAAATACTTACACATTGGCAAAGATAACGAAAATACCAGCTTCTGCAGAGTTACTGATCCACATCTTTCCACCATTCAAGACATAGTGATCGCCTTTATCTTCAGCACGAGTTTGAAGAGCAAATGCATCTGATCCAGCACCTGCTTCTGAAATACAGAAACTACCCACGGTGTCAGTGGCAAGACGTGTGAGGTATTTTTCCTTGAGTTCCTTGGAAGCCCATTTACGAATAACAGTGTTGGTTAAAGTATTCTACATGAAAAAAGTTAGTTTGATAAATTAACTATAAATGTATTATTTATCTTTACGTGAATGTCACACAGTGCACTAATGGAAGGGTCAACCTTGGCAAGTTCTAAAGGCAAAAGGAATAAGGGGGTTATGTACATACTGCGAGAAGTTATCACGTACCTTCAACTGCTAAAATGGCAGCAGTAAAAGAACATTCAGCACCGCCATATTCACTTTCTGTTTCAAGACCCATCAACTAGAGTTCACATGTTAGTATTATTTTAATAGACGTGTTTTATCTTTTACTTACGCCGTTATCAAACATGGCTTGAATGATGTCTTTATTCATCACTTCAGCTTCATCCATTTCCTGTACTTTAGGTTGAACAACTTCACGAGCAAATCTGGAAACTATTTAGATAAATATTAGAAAAATAATAAAAAGAGCTCATATTCTCATTTACCTGTATCCTTCAACATGAGTTCTTCTTCAGTGAATGATTGCAGAGAGGTAGGGGCCTCATGAATAGAAGGAGAAGAGAATGTCAAAGCAGCATAATTGCTACGAAAAAAATAAGTAGGGCGTTTAAAACGGAAATCATATTATAGGTTACCGCTTCAAGGCCTGACGAGCGACAGGTTGAGTACGAGCAGCAAGTTGAGGAAGACGCTGAGCAAGCTTAAACATGATAGATGAAAGAAAGGGTGTTTATTTATTTGGTTTAAAGGAAAGTCCTTTTTATATGTAACTTATTTACTGCTTTCCCACGGTTACATTATGTACAATGTGCACCATCAAATTTTAAAAAGATTCCCACCCTTCTCACACACGTCACGTAAGGAGAATCTTGACATTAGACGAACGCTTTTTTGTCCTTTCATAACGTTCGACAAAGTCTTCATACGATAAAAGCTTGACATTCTTATGGGACATGAGCAAGTACATTTCTTTAACGAGTTCAAAGTTGATTGGAAACATGATATCGTACCAGCCAGGAGGTAGTCTGAACGTTTTACACCGCACCATTCGGTCTTTATAACAAGTCTGTACCATGGGCGCATTGATACCTTCGATGGTATGAGGCAGGTGAGAGTAGTCTGTAAGGATGAGTCGATGTCCAGGAAAGTATGTCCTCAAGATATCTAGAAGTTGAAATAGTCTGGTAGGTATAAATTCATATGAATTAGCAAGAGACAGTCGAAACTGGCGCCAGGCCCGATCTGAGCTAGGTGTCTTCAATTTCTTTCTAAACGTCAAGTATCGGTTGATCAATGGATCGTTGCCGACGGGCTCAAACAACTGATGATGATGACCCTGACTGTCGATACAGACAAGGCCCTGATACTGCGTGTTGTCTCTGGATTGAATCATGTCATGTCCAAGTCGTGTCTATGTTGCACATACAATATCAATTATTTAAGCGCAAATGTGTCCTTTTTGTGTGTCCGTTAGTTACCATCACTTCTAAGCCTAATACAAAGCACTGCTCAGTCACTACCCTATTCCAATCAAAGATGCTTTGGTCAAACCGTGCGATGGGGCAGTCATGCTGGGGCAAGGGCTCGTGTGCGGTAGACATGAACGTGGGCTCGATCAGGTTGTATTGAGTTCTTTGGTAGACAGAGGGTTCATATTGTCGTATGTAATCAAGAATATAAGGCATCAATCGTCCATTGCCTCCGTTCATTTCATAAATGACGAGATCTCTATGTGGATATAGTGTCAATTTGTACTCTGTTACCATATACTTTGCAACCGCACGTCCAAACCAAGGCTAATAGATACAAGTTTGTCTTTGTATGTAAATATATATATATAAAACAAGAAGCTTACTTGAAATAGTTCAGTGTGAGAATGCCCATAATGAGGATGAGCTGCTCCATGTGTTCGAGCAAAACTACTCATCGAATCGACATAATCTTCATCTTTTTTGTATTCTTTTGAACTGGTAACCCAGGCTGGTTTCTTTGAGAAAAAGCCATAATGTGGATTATAAAGTGAGTCGTCAATAAAGTCTCTGACGAGCATCTTTGTACGCACAGGAGGCAGAATGTGAGATTTAGTGTCTTGACTGGTCTTTAGACTATATGATTCATATTCATCTACAGTGTTTTTCTTGTGTACAAAGAATGGAGTAAAGAAGCCGTAATATCGCTTTATTTGCCTAATGGATTGGCTGTTGTGGTATAAGATTGTTCTACTGTACATATGGTATCAACTGAATACAGTCGTTCTATTTCTCACTTGAAGAAAAATAAAGGTCGGATTTTTAAAATTAGGTTGATTATTATTTTTTGAAGTTCAATCGGTTACTCTCCTTCAAGTCAAATAAGGTCAACATCAGTCAGTTCAGTGAAAGGAGGGCAGAAAATGGTATTTGATTTACAATTAAAGGAAACAGAAGACAGAAACAAGAAGGAAAAGATAATAAGCTAAAGTTTCTTGGGCTTCTTGGCCGTTTCTATGACCGCGGCCTTCCAATTGAAAAGAGAAGGCAAGACAGCAACAAAGTCCTCACCTTTTCTTAAATAAATAATACAAAGACCTCGATTTTGGAATACCATTTTATGAGAAAAAGCGACATGAAACTGTTTATCTCAGTATACTTTTTCGGAATATGGTACTCCTACCCACTGAGGGTTACGACAGAATCGAAGCCCTACTGTAATTACGTTTATTTTCCTTCCTTCCTCTTTGATTTCCTATATTCTATATGCTCTCCGTTTACTTTCTACAGTAATCTAACCACACCACTCCGTGATGTGTGGCTCAAAGAAAGCAGTAAAAAAGAAATGAGTATCGGAGAAAGAATGTTTTTTGCCAGCCAATGAATTTGGTTTGCAAAGAAAGTAGCTTATGTTGTGTTTTTGTGTGAAAATTATACCACTTTGATCATCTTGTAAAAATACCCTTTTCTTTCCACTTTTTGATAAAAACAAAATGGTAAGCATATAAACATTATTTACGCGACAATGAATTGTAGTAATAGACTTATACATGTCTTTAGTCCATTCACATAGGCGATATCGTAAGTATTTCGTAGGGTTCTCTTTTTATCTTTGCTTATGCTTTTTGAAAAGATTCCTGATGCTACTCTTCATTATGTGCCTTATAACCCAAATGAAGACATCACAGCATGCCCTAGGTAATTATGCTATATTAATTTTGACTTTGATATTCATTTGTCACTAGACCCATCCCTTTCAAGATTCATGAGCAATTAAAGGGCAAAAAGGCTGTTATCTTTGCTATTCCAGGTACACCATTAGTGCCTACTGTTCCTTATTGATATCAACATATGTTATCTAGGTCCATTTACACCCACTTGCTCCGAGACTCATGTTCCTGGCTTTTTAAATGCTTATGAAGCACTTAAGGCTAAAGGTGTCAATGAAGTTATCTGCATCTCTGTCTCGGACGGATTTGTCATGAACGCATTCGCCAAGGCTTATAAGGCCGGTGATAAAGTCATCATGGCCGGTGATGGTAGTGCTGAATTCTCCAAGGCATTAGGCCTCACTCAAGATTTGACCAAGGCAGGTATGGGCATCCGATCCAAGCGTTTTGCTATTATTGTAGATGATTTAGTCATAAAGTATGTTGGTGTTGAAGATGCTCCTGGTGTCACAGCTTCTGGAGCTGAAGCAGTTTTGGCAAAGTTATAATTATTGGTTAATAAATCATTCATGCGTATCTATTTCATTATGTTTTAGTAATACTTTTTATTAAAAAGGATTAGCAAGAGCGAGATAAAAAGAATAACAATGTCACCAATAATGTCCAAGCATCTGTAGCCACTTTTAGCTACCAAAGCTATCACTGCCACTCTTTTTTGTTGCCAATATTGTATGGAAGTATGATATATCAAACGTGAAATAAAAAAAAGGGGGTTTCCATGGCAACCCTAATTACATTAAAAGTAAAACAATTGTTGCTTATAAAATTGAGTTTTTTTCTAAAAATAAGTACGCATTATACATAATAAGGCTGAGCAGTGTGTAACTTTGATTTTATATTTATTTGTTTCTACTATTTTCTCTTTTTCTACTTTTTCTCTTTTATCAATACAACAATAGAATGTCCCTCGTTACAGCACATAATACAGAAAATGACGAGATATACAAAATTGAGCCTCATAATGAGATATACCCTACTTCACTGTCAGCACCTTTACCTGAGGGCAACAAACGTACGGCCTATACTGTGGATATACCAATTCCTACTCCACCCGGCTCAATACAAGACGAATCATTACAAGACGTTCTTCTCAAGAGGCACTCTACTATTTCATCCAGCCATGATGAACCCATCTTATCACACAGTCCTAGTTTGAACTCACTCACCAGGCATCACACGACCGGTCATGCGTTAAAAAAATCTGCTCGGCAAATGATGGCTGATAAAGAAAGGATGAATTTGATAAAACGATCGGAAGAGTTTCAAAAGGAATTGAATGCAAGAAGGAAAGCATTTAGGCGGTTATCCCGAATGCCTCAGCGGCAAGATGATGAAGACAAAGTGCTGATGGGAACACGCATATCAGAGGGACATCGTAACTATGTCCTGATGTATAATATGTTGACCGGCATCCGTATTGCCGTCAGTCGAGTGACGGCCAAGATAGATAGAGAGCTAACAGATCAAGACTTTACTGCAGCCCACAAATTAGCGTTTGACGTCATTGGTGATGAATTGACTCCAGGTGCAAAATACGACTTCAAATTCAAAGATTATGCTCCTTGGGTGTTTCGTCACTTAAGAGAAAAGTTTGGAGTTGATCCTGCGGATTATTTGGTAACTTTTTATAAAATTATCATTGCTTATATGGCATTCTAATATAAAAATAGATTTCATTAACTAGTAAATATATCTTGAGTGAACTTGGATCACCTGGTAAAAGTGGAAGTTTCTTTTATTATTCAAAGGATTATCGTTTTATTATCAAGACGATTCATTACACTGAACACAAATTTATGAGAAGGATATTAAAGGAGTATTATCATGTAAGCAATATTAAAATAAGCATTTCATGACGACTGAACTATATTTAAAAAGCATATCTGTGATAATCCAAGTACTCTCTTGTGTCGATACTATGGCTTACATAGAATTAAACTTCCTCATGGAAGAAAGATTCATTTTGTTGTCATGAGCAACGTCTTTCCTCCAAACAAGGATATTCATGAAACCTATGACTTGAAGGTAAACATGATAACTGACTCTTTATTGTTTATTAATATTTTCCTTAGGGCTCCACTCTAGGTCGATTCTTACCAGAAGAAGAAATACGCAAGAATCCATATGCGGTCATGAAAGACTTGAACTGGGAAAAGAGGGAACGTAAGCTCCAATTGGGTCCACAAAAGAGAAAACTGTTCATCAGTCAACTCGTCCGAGATGTGACAGTAAGTGATCATATACCAAATAAATACAAGTGTATTAATCATACGATAGTTATTATCTCAACTCAATATCATGGACTATAGCTTATTGGTGGGTATCCATGATATGCTCAGAGGTAACAAGGACAACATCCGTGATGCAACCCTACAGACCTTCCAGCCTCATACAAAATCCATCCAACGAAGGATCACTCAGATGAGACGTAGAACAAGTAAAGCACAGGTGGTCCGTAGAGCAATTGCTGAAGCCAATCCAAATAAACTAGACGCTTCACAATTACCAGAAGAGGCTCAAGAGTAAGTTTGCCTTGACAACATTTTGAATATGTATTAACTATTGAATACAGACGTCGTAACTGTGTATTTTACTCTGATGAAGGCTGTCTCCAAGCAACAAATGAACAAGATCAGCCTTTACCTGTTTTGTACTCCCTTGGTATTATTGATATCCTGACACCATATGATCTCAAGAAAAAATCAGAACATGTTTACAAATCCATGACGGTCCAGGACAAGACCGCTATCTCCGCCGTCAGGCCAACTCAATATGGCCAACGCTTTCTAGAATTTATGGCCCGTGCTGTGCTGGAACATAACGAAGATATACCACATGAATATAAACTGAAATCAAGATCAAGGCATTTTTTTAGATAAAAAAGGCACTGTATATTCTTTATAATAAACGAGACTGTAATAGTTTGTGTACAAATTCAAAACGAGTTTTCCATTCTTTATTCGTTCTTTTTCTTATTTGGGAGGGCTAAGACAAAAAAAGAGTCAGTTTGGTTCAACAGTTTACATCAGCACTTACTTGTAAACAATCTTTCTAGACTTGATGGGGGCCCACTTGAAGCGCTTCAACCAGACAGACAAGGCAGTCAAACCAGCCAAGATGATGACGGCCTTCATACCCATCTTCTTACGTTCATCGTGTTCTGGCTCAGCAGCCCAAGCAAGGAAAGTACAGACATCCTTGGCCATTTGGGAAGTAGTAGCAGGGGTACCATCTTCATATTCAACGACACCGTCGAAAAGAACACGGGCCATAGCAATAGCTCCACCAGGGAAGTAAGGGTTGTAGTTCAAGCCTTCACGAACTTCAATACCTCCAGGAGGATCCATGTAACCTGTAAGAAGGGAGAAGACATAGTCCTATACATACATTACTATCATCCTTCCATATCGTTTCATTGTGTTCTTTACCTCACCACCGTGACGAGCCTTGGTGATCAAGGAGAGATCTGGGGGCAAAGCACCAGCATTACCAGCACGGGCAGCTTCATCATTAGGGTAAGGTTTAGGCATGTAATCAGAGAGCTATAAAGTCTAGTCAGTTTCTCTTTTCCAACATCGAGATGTTTATAATGTACCTTGCCTGGTCTAGTAAACATTTCACCGTTTTCATCAGGTCCATCTTGATATTCAAATTCTTCAGCCATAGCCTTTACTTCAGCTTCGGTGTGAGAGACACCAACTAAGTTTCTCCAGGCAATACGATCAAGAGAGTGACAGGCTGAACAAACTTCTCTGTAAACTTGGTAACCACGACGAATGCTATAATACATTGTGTGAGATAAAGAGTGACACTGTGTGTAATCCAATTCTATATTTACGCAGCGTGATCAAAAGTAGAAAGAGGACCGCTGTGAGGCCAAGGATAGTGAGGAGCATGAAGACCTTCGTCAGCCATGTTGGCAGAAGCGTCGGCGTACATGTAAGCAGAGGCTGTGGCACCAACGATAGCAGCTGTCACAAGTCCAAATTGCACAGGGTTCTATTACAAGGTTATATATTGTCTTTCCCTATTATAATAGCACTTACAGAGCTGACAGTAGGCTTTGTAGAAGCAAATCGAGCCTGTCATGTATAAAAGTCAATTTCAATCGCTTAAATAATCTGTTGTGTGTATAGTGATGTTACGTACCTGAATGGTAGGCTTGACGAATGAACGCACAGAGTGCTTTGCTGATTGTGTTGCGAGCCGAGAAAACATTTTTAAGAATAGAGTAGGGGGGTTATGTTTTTGAAGAAAAAATAACTTTTTTCTTTTCTAAAGGAAAGGCCTAACAGAAGAAAAAAAAATGTTTGGTCATGTCCTGACAGCCCCCCGCCTTCATCCACGCAGATTCGAGTAAGCGGAGAACAAATTGTTTAGGTGACGTAAAAAATGGCTTGTGATTGAACTTTAAAATTTGGATTGGCTGACTTGTACGGTTTAGAAATAAGAATTTTTTTTTATTTTATGCTTTATCTTTGGTGGAAGCTGCATCTCTTCATTAGCTGATAACAACTGTCTTAGTTCATTATATATTTGTAATAGTTTGTTGTTATTTGCAGAAGTTAAATGTATACGACTTTCTAAAGCTTCTCTGCATATATTCGTAATGCCTGTCAACAACTCATCTGTTCTATCTCCAGCTTCAGATGGTACTTCTGATTGAAGCACATCAAAATCATCAGCAACTGCTTCACTATAATCATTCTCTACAATATTCTGGATAAGCGCTGTCTCACCCATCGTATGAACCTCAAGCTAGAGTTAATTCCTAGGTAACATAAGTACACTGTAGCATTTCTCTTATTACTATCGTGACAATCTACCTTGGCTATAAACCACACAACTTTTATCGAAGTGATAAACCAAATACATATGCTTAAAAGCACGCCTATTTCGTTGAAAGTCTATACAGTTACATGCAGTCAGCATTCCTTGCTCAGTTGATATATCGTATACAACTTCCATCGTGAAAGGCTTGACAATATAACAAGCTTTTTCATCAATATACACTTTCTGCACCATATCTTCTAATGACAGCTCATTGATCTCTTCTGCTGCAATCATTCTCTTTCTTACCTGTCTAGTTTCTGAGTTCGTACGCTCTATATTAGCAGCCATCCTTGCGGTATTATGCATAAAATCTGTATGAGCATCACCAATCAAGATAAAAATTAAGCGATCCAGTCTTCTATTCCTCTTTCTTTGTAAGTGGTTTGTCTTCAACTGGTTGTGCCAACTCTCAATATAGTTGAACGTTTCCATATTGGTAAAATCTGTGTTTGGTAGGCTCTGGCCCACCTAAAGACGCGTTCGTGCTCTAAGTAATAGTTTTTAAAATAAAACATAAATGCTGGATATATACTGAATTTTGAATGAATTAGTCAATCTTTCTAGTATACAACTCTGCTACTTTCCTACATCGTCGCCTTTATTAAAGTAATGACTAGCTGATATCTGATCTTCTTGCTCCTTTACTGCAAAGCCAATATAGTCGCTTGTTCCATGTGGAATGGCAATCATACAAGGTTTTCCAAACATATCCAGCTCGTGGTCTTGCTCTAGCTTCATTCAACTCTTGGTGTGTAATTTTCCACAATCATTTTTTTGTTAATAAACCATCTGAAGGTTCCTTTACATATAATCCTCTTTAACTAATATAAGAACATCATTAGGATACCAATTCTGTCAATATATCTCTAATTCGTACTTGTTCTGCTTTAAATATACATCACTATAAGCTTGATAAGAAAATTTATAAAAGTTAATCGTTTTTATGACATACAACAATTATGTTGTTAAAGAAAGTTGTCCAAAGCATTCGACAAAGGAAAACTGTTGTCGTATCTTTCTTTTTTCCTTTCATTCATAATATCAACATGCCTCGTAAAGTGTTCATATGTACTACATCTTACATGAATTTCTAATAAGTTGTACAGGTAAAAGAGCTTCATCCTCTACAAACCCTCTTCCATTACCTAAAAAACAAAAAACTATAAAAGACATTGTTCTGAATCCTTCAGATAAATATATTTCGAGAAGATGCAAACTATCTTCTTTATTAAAAAATGACTATAAAGAATATCGTGTAAGAATAAAATCTAAAATCATAAGCACCTTACTGTTATGGGTGGCATTAAATAACTATACTTTTATACATAGCAAATACTTCGACAAGTATCGGAAGAGTTCTCAATCTTGAGAGCAGATGCAATGAACTTTGGTCTTTTTATAGTGAGCAAATGGATTGAAAATAGATTTTCTAGCAGTGACTTTCTGTTGATTACGACGCCCAAGTTTTGGACTCATTTGTATAGAAAAGTAGCAGCTGATAAAGACAAGCGTAATGAAAGAATTGTAAGTCAAAACTATATCAAATTCTTAATTACTAATGAAATGTATGTAGAAATTCTCCAAGAATATCAATGATTGTTTTGAAGAATTTGATTCCACAAGAAGATCTCCTGAAACAAAAGGTACATAGGCTATAGAGACATATTTGTTTCAACAGATTGCTCAGCTGCGGAAACTGTAGACAAGAAAACAGCATTGGAATATACAACAGAGTTTAGCAATGCTGAGTATAAGTAAGTATACGTTAGTTTATATAACCTTCTGTTTAATGCAAAAAAACCTTTTACTGACGATTCGTTAGGATGCGCTCGGGGTTTGAGTGAGCGAGAAAAGTAGAATTGAAGAACAGAGAGGCAGCTGGTATACAGCAGGTATACAGTGAGATTCCTGTAGTAGACTCTGTAAATAGTAGTGAACTGCTGAAATACCTGAGGATCATCGGTAGAACCGAAAAAAGTAAGTAGTGAGTGACCTTGTTTGTCATACTTATCGTTTTGTATCTTGTAGAATTTTTGATTTTATGAAAGGCTACCGTCATCGTGAGACGAAGGCATACCTTGTTCAGAACCGACAAATCACAGACAATCATATGTGTGATCTCGTATTGGGTCAAACTGCCGCTGGTGCTCTTTATACCCTTGCCCACAGAACAAATTCAAAGAAACGAAAAAAAGCAAAGAATAAATTCAAAAAGGCAAGCGGAATAGTTGCAAAAGAAGCAAAGCGAACAGCAATCGCTTATGGTGATGCAAGCTTGACTGGAACAAAAGCAGGGTATACTCCCATCCCTGTGAAGGTAGAGTAGTATAGCAACTTTATCACTTTATTGAATAGGCTAATGTTCATTTTATATACAGAAAAGTTCAAAGGGCATTGGCCCAGAGGGCATTAGTAATTCCTGTTGATGAGTTCAGGACAAGTGTGACCTGTTCCAAATGCCACCGACGTCTCAAGAACAAATACGAAAGACAAAAGCTTGTTTGTAATCATAAGTAAGCAGATCATTGTATTTGTAACATTAAATAACTTTAACTTTTTTCATGTTCAAAAGGAAAAAGAAAATTCGTCTGAAAGAGGAGAAAAACGCTACTCTACGATGTTTGGACGATAACAAACGGATTGTTAGTCGCACATCGGAGTGCTCACAAAGAGAACCTAGCAGTAAGTAAAATTACACATGAAGTCATATATTATGGCTATTACTAAACTTTATCTGAAGGCTATCCTCCGGTCATTTATCAGTTGAAGCATTGCCAATTGTGTCCAGCTGCAAATGATCGTGATATCGTAAGTGCAATGCAAATGATAAGAGTATTAGTTTTAATAAGTAATAGCAGGTATGAAAAAGGGATATAAATGCTGCTTTGAATATCGCTCCATCCTGGTGTCTTATGTAGAGTCAAACTACAGTATTTTATCAAGACATCCCTCTCTAAAAAGAGAATCAACCTCTGGTGTTGATCGAGCCACTTCACAGTCACTTTGATTGGTCCAGGGCCATTACGTCATCACTTCGGTGGTGACAAGTGTGTTCTATGGCTTTGCGATTAAACTTAGGTCAGATCATTGTAATCTGGTGTTACGGGATTTCCCAAATTATTTGCTGAGAGTTTTTCGTTTTATCAAGCTAAGCTACATTATTTCCTTTTTCTTATCGATGTCAAACTCTAATATTCCTGAAGACCTTCAAAAAGATATTAATAACAATGCCGCTATTAATCCTGGAATGCAACAAGCTGTGGTGATTAGCAGACAAGAAAGATCTCCCAACACTGATAAAACCTACAAACAAAGACAAGATAGATGGCTGGTAAATTTGGAGTAGGATAATATAATGATCCCATTGTCTAAATATAATTTAGTAGAAATGGTGCAGTGAAAAGCAATTCACTGATGGTGCTCTTGTGTCTGAACGAAAGCTTGTTCTCTATCTTCGAGAAGAAATACTCCCCAAAGGAAACATGACTGGTAAGAAAGATGCTAATGGCACAGCTGCTTCTATTGGAAAATCTACGATCGACTCGCATATCAAATCAGCTGTTGATTTATACAGGCAACAAAGAGCCTTAAAAATTAATCATGAAGATCATCCCCGTGGAAGTGTATTAAAAGCATTCCTGAAAACACTTAATTATACCCAGTCGAAACGCAAGAGAAAAAACTTTGAGGATAATGTTGCAGATACTCCCAATGAGGATCATTCATCAAACCAACCGGAGGAAGCAATGTCTCAACTGATAGAAATGGTTAAAAGTGGATTTGAACAATTAAGGCAATTGTTTGACCAACACGCAGCGGAAGTCAATTCCAAACTTGATCATATAACGCAGACACTACAGCAGCCTTTACACCTCTCACCATATCGGCATGTAATACCAGAGCAGCAACAACAACAACAACCATCCACATCAGTCTTACAAGCACAGCGCATACCAAGTCCGCCTACACGCAGTGGTTCTAATACAACTGCCGAATCAACATACAAATTATGCAGACATCTCAAGACGGTGACTGATGTTTGGAGAGAGTACGAACTTGGTTTGCCGGGCCAACCAGCAGTTCAGTTCCTAGAGCAGACCCAAGGAACATCTTGGCGAAGAAACCGAACAGAGTCAAGATACTTCAGTAGGAGAAAGGTGATTTATGATAAAGTGAAGAAGACTGCTTCTGAATACAACATATCCACCACAGAAGCAGCAGAAATAGTTGAAAGAAAACGTGTTGAACTTGGAAAATCTTTAGATGGTCTCTGCAAAGTCATTTCTTCCGAGTTGTAATGTTTTTTATTATCAAATTCTACATTTCTTCAAAAGTCTGTTTGAATATCTTATCAAATGCAGTGAGCTATTCGAATTTTGTGTAACTTCTTAGATGATCAGGCTATAAGGAGTGCTTAAATTTGAGATGCTACTTTTTATCATTAGGCAACCCTACGCCAATATAAAAAAATCATTTTACAAAAGTTAAGCATTGTATATATTGATTAGTAGCTGCTCTGCCCATTACAATCTATGCATGCTAGATATTATGTTATCTGTTTTCACTCGAACTTTAAACAGGATGGCAAATGAATTCGACAAAACGCGTAAACCATACGCGACTTGTGCTTATAATTTTAGTCTCAGAAATCGTGACAGCGATACTCGACTGGACAAGAAGGTAAGCCGATCGTGGAGCTACAGAATTCACTTCTGCTACAAAGATTCAGTGCATATTTCATAATATTGATAATGAAAACGAGGACTGTAACCACAGTGCTTCCAAAAAATTTCGTGTTGGATCTAGTAACTTTTTTGTTATGATCAAGATCTATCTGTTCATACCCTTGGCACTGTCTCTAGCTTCTCAGACAACCGTAAATTTATTGCTGTGGATGATTATGAGTTTGAGACTGAGCGAAATTCTGAAGAAGGATTGTCAGCTTACAGTCAATTCTCGTCCATTCAATCTTGCTTCAAGAATTTCAGTACTACATGTAAGTACTGAGAGTGTATTTTAAATATATGGAGCCGTATTTCAGATTTATAAAAGTGATGATATGATCAGGCATAAAGTGTTTTTGAGTTTTTAAGTTTTGTGATGTTTTGAGGTTGTTAAAGTAGTAAATAAGCGAAAGAAAGAAAGGATATATTTATAAAATAGTATATAAAAAGATTAAGTATGTCTTGGGAAGATTAATCAAGTGAGAAGAATGGAAGAGCTCGATGGGCTTGTCCTTTATTGGCGCGGTTTTCTTGAATAGAGACTGAAATCAATCTGCTTGACGTGTTTGATATGAATCATTATAATACTCTATAATCTTACAATGACATGCACGTTCTACTTTACACTCCTCTATCGTATCTGATAAGAATAGCTTATAATAACAATAGCTACGTATAGCATTGATCATTGACCACATTGACCACATTGACCACATTGACCACATCAAATCGTGCCGACAACATTCAATTTCCTCTATAGATTCACGCGCGTCTTACTTTGATAGTACCCCTTTCTTTTCAGCAAACAATGTAATTCGCAAGTTGTCGACTTAATATGTGCAAAGATTGCAATCAGCCACAACTCGTATTTTCTTATACAGCAAGTTTTTTATGGAAAAAACAGATGAAGAAGTATGCAATATTATAAACAAGTGCTCGATTATTAATCCGCTCCATGTGTTTAAACAGCATATATATCAATCGTAAATACAATGCCAGCATTTAATGTAAAACAAAGTAGTTTTTAGCGCGTTGATTTTCACCTTTCGTAGATATTGCTATGCACATTTTACTACTGAGGGGAATGCAGCAAGCTTTTTTTTACTATTATAATGTAAAAAGAAAAACAATTTGTAACAAGATACAAATGATTGTGTGCCTTTCCCGATGAGCAGGGCAAAGATGTTGTATATATAAGTAACAAGTACCTCAAGTTTGTAAACTAAAAAGCGCTAATACATTTCGTAAGCACAGTTGTTGACTTCTGGGAAGGGAAGACTGAATGAAAGAAAGTTGTCGTGGTGTTAGTATCTCTTGGTCCTCCCATCCCTCTTGGAAGAGAGAAAAAGAAAGATGAAGAAATTGAAGAGAGAAATTATGAATGACGAAGCGGCCGTGGCGGCCAAAAGAAGAAGGTTGGCTTCATTGACAGAAGCACATAGTGCTTATCTTTTTCTGTTCTATTGTTTTGTTTTCTTGTTGTTGTTTTTTTAAAGGATAAAGTATTTCATCACAATGCATACAATCATTCCTTTACATAATTTGATATCGAGTGGGAGAATGCTGCATTCAGGCAAATGAGATAATAATGAGTAAATCTTACTTTGATAAAGTTATTGATCAGATAGGTTTTGATGGAGGGCAAATATTCTTCCAAATTTCCTCATACGCTACAACAGCTGAAATCGGAAGAACCTGCAACTTTGGTCAATGACCTTGCTTTAATTGAGGTAAATGCAAGTACGAGGGTTTATATACTACCAAACGTCTAATCTATTATTTTTCTTTTATTTTTCGAGGAGATGGTGGATGACTTAGAAAGTTAATGATAAACAGATAGAAAAAGAATCGAGTATTAATAGAATCATAACTGGAGAAAAAAGGAAGAAAGAAGTAATAATGGAGGAACGGCTGAGCGATATAGCTTGGGACGATGACAGTAACGAGGAGAGCGGTCATGATATTAATGAAAATAGTAATGACCAAGGTAGTTAAAATTAATATCAAGCATCTTTACACATATAAATGGTAAAGCTATTGATTAAACAGCCAACAGCCATGCATGCAAAGAAAAGCTAAAGCACAGTGTTTCCATATCAAATTGTCGTTTTTAAAATTTTTGCTTTTCGGTTGTGAGCCGCTCAATGTAGGTCCAATGTACAAGCTGCCCCAATGGCCACAATAGTGTCCTCAACACTCATTGCTTAATACCTTTCAGCAACCCTAGATTCTAGAGGAAGTTTTTAGATATTTCTTGCCTTCTTTAAGCTAGCCAAGGTAAAGCAATGTCATAAAAGCATCAAGAGCCCGTAACGATAATAAATATTTAATATTTATGAATAAATAAGCAGTGAAAAGCGTAATAAGGACGATCGCTCTTTTCAAGATTTCTCTAGTAAAACTATTTCAGCTCATTCCAAAAGAGCAATAATGTATGTACTCCCTTCCCATTTAATTAATAAATATAATCGATTTCTATACCTTTATTACAAGAAAGGTCTACCAACACTGCAAATGTGTCAAGTTCAATGTTAGGTAGCGTGGTCTCTGCTCAGTTTGGCAGATTTTTTTTATCTGTGAAACTTGTAAAATTCAATTCTGACAATGCTTTTACTTGATACTACCCAAGCCCAGATATTAGAGGTTCCGCAGCTGTATTACGGTTGCATTATGAAAGCATGAGATATTTTGAGCATTAATGACCTGATGATAGAGCATTAAATAAAAACCTCTTCATTACACGTAAAGAAAAGTGTTTCATAAATAAGCCTTAACTTAATCTGAACCCAGTTATCCGGTTTTACTAAATCCAACTAAATAATATCCAAGTACGCCCGATTATTGAGAAAATAGGTGTGGCGAAATAATATCCATGGTGTTGCAAACATACGCACAATACCTGTCTTGAGACACCCTTGTCTTATCAATTTTGAAAAGAGCATGTCAATAGCTTGATATAGCAGTTATTTACACACTGCATGCTATCATCAGTTTCCATCATCGTTACGCTCGTGCGTGAATTACAGCTTTATAAAATTGTGTTTCCATAGCATCGATAAGACCTAATAGCGTTATTTTCTTTTAAACTTTCACCATGAGCTAAAAAAATCCCTCACCAATGGAATCTTCAAGTTATTGCACACTTTTTGGTCATTGTTGTTGTAATATAAACTCCCTTATTCATCTGCAATGGTCGAGCCTTGGCTTTTATGATTTAATTGTGTTAATCAATTTGTTGGACGCACAAAAAATCTATTTCTGTATATTCATGCTTTTTATTCTTATCGATAGCCGCATTTTTGTGTACCTTGGCCCTTCGGAAAGGGGAATGAAACTTGGAGAAGGTTTGGATGTGTAAACATTTGTTTTGTACGACTGCTGCATATAAAACCGATCTACTCTATTGAAAGGTTGCCAAGATACAGCAAAGCCACTGATGTATCCTTTGTTGCTATGAGATACAACTGGTTTATGATTGCTTAATAAAAGAGGCTTCAATTTTATCAATATGAAAATATGAAAAAAGATTTGCTTGGGCGTTTCGGAAATCATCAAACCTGTTCTAGACTATACTACATGTGTGAGAAGGTATGACAATAAAGAGCGACAAACAAACAAACAGGGAGCAACAATAGCACGCTTAAATTCAACTAAACTGATGCAAGTTTTAAGTTAAAATTGTGTTATACTTGGAGATAACCTTGTTTAGTGGGTAAAAGATTTGATTGTTGAGAAATTTTATTTTCTGCCCGCCCAAAATACAAAGAAGACTAATTTAGTTAATGATTTCACACGCTTTTCGGTTTGACAGAATAAAAAAAAAGATGCTGATATAGTCATTTATTATTAGCTATCCAATCGTCGTCCTCTTCCCCAAGCATGTCTACCAAACACGTTCGTATGGTTGTTTCTTGGTTGATTAGGAGAAGGAAAGATTCGGCGAAGGAAATCGGGTGTTTGAAGATAACGTCGTCCGCCTTGGCTTGGATAGATCGTAGTTAAATAATGATAAATATGTGATGATAGCAGACCAACGATCGAAGCCTTGGGTATCTCGCCTCCTGACATGATAAAATCACTTGCAATCATAGCCCAAGGAAGATAATACGCCTTCAATGAGAACTGATAAATAACATTCCCTTTTTTTTTTATCGACGATCTTTTTACCTTGAATCGAATTCCAAACATGAACGATACAGGTACGTCACGATAATGTTGAGACCAGAGATAGGCTGCTGATAACAGGAGACCATCACTCAAGACGTATAGACTGATAAAACTAGCTGCAGCCAGCTGCAAACCTGAGGTAACGAGGTAAAAGAAGATGTAGTCTGCAGGCTGGTTTCGAAATACCTCAGTCTCGAGTTGTAGTGAATTTCGGTACAAGAAGAACACGTTGAATGCAAAACCTAAACTGAGTCTATTTACAAAAAAGCAACTCACGAGACGCCAAAGCTATTTCTATGATTAGACTCCCCATCTTTTTATAATAACATTGATTACCTGTAATCTCTGTTTCACACCAGGCCAGTAAAGGATGAGTGATGACGGATGAATCAGACCAAGAGTTGATGCTGTAGTTGTTGTTATCATCAGAGTCAAGAGAGCTCTTGTGATGGGTGGAATGGAGCTGTACCACTCGATTAACTCATTACGTGGTGCTCGATTGACGGGCGGCATAGGTACTGTAAAGAAAGAAAGAGAAAGAAAGAGAATTGCGTACAAAGGGTGACTTGTTTTTATTTATCATGGATTATTCATGTATTCAGAGGGGCGTCTTGCCTTGATGTTGGAGAAACTGATAGAACTGACAGATCGAGTCGGTGAAGAAGGACGCGAGATGTAGTTGGAGGAGCTGTAAGAGGGTGGAGGATTGAGCAGAGGTGTGACGAGTGAGCGGCATGATTGCAGACGCGCTTCCAAACTCTAAAAAAATGTGAGCCATACATTTGTTTGATATAATCAAAAACGTACCCTGACGCGACCAACCATATCTTGAACCATCTTGACAGGATTAGATGCAGAAGATGTTCGAGGTACTCTGCTTTGACGTAGATTATAAGGGTCAAAGTCAGGCGTTGACGATCGTTGATTCATTGCCTCTTGTTGTCTATTCTTCTTTTCAAGCTCTTGTAATTTGCTCTCGAGTTCTGTGATCATTTCTTTTTGTTTTATTGCCTGTGCGCGAGAGACAGATAGCTCCTGGTTGACCTCTAAGTAAACATTATTAGGGTGTCATGTTTATCTAAAAGTATATTATTGATTTTACCGTTCAGTTCATCCCTGAGTCGCTGTGCTTGTTCTGTTAGGTTATCTTTGGCAATGATTTCATTTTCGAGTATAGCATTTCTTTCAATGGCTTTATTGAGTTTCATTTCTAAATCTGTTAGAGAAGACGTCGCTGCCCTAGAGTGTATAAGAGTGAATGGAGAGAAGATAAGCAAGTAACCCTGCTTACCTTTCCGTCCTTTCCAAGTCATCATTATCCAGTTCTAATTCCAATATTTTCTTTCTAAATGACTCTTCGGTTGCTCTGAGAATATCGATCTCTCGTTGCATCTGCACCATCGTAATATTTTGCTCATGCTTAGATTCTGTGTATTTGCCCTAAAACAGTTTTGTCAGATGGTTTGTAAATAGGACAGCAACATTTACCTTCCAATCTTCAGCTTCTCTTTTATAATGTTCACAACGTGATTTCAAGTCATTATAAGCCTTTTCTGTTGTTTGGAGTTCCTTTTCGAGTTCTTCTTCCAATTCTCGAGAAGACACTTGAAATTCGTCAAGGGCAGCTCTTGTTTCCTGTAAGGTGCTCTCTAAGTTTTCAGCATGATTTCTCCAATAATCTAATTCTTCTTGAACAGATTCAAACTGCCTAAATGCGTGATAAGTCGTAAAGTGTTTCAGATTTATATTTTATTATTACATTGAGCTCATTTGTGTATATTAAAAGGGGAGGGAAAGGATTGGATGTGTGTGAATTCACAAAAGGCGCCATTCCTAAGCAAACCCCATTTTGAACCCCATTTCAAAATATAACAAAACCTTAAAGTGAAGTGTCGGGAATATTTAATTATAAATAATAATAACAAGTTCATCACATGCTTATTTATTAAAAAGTTACACTATAAAATGTCAAAACAAGTAATGCAATTCACACACCAGTGAAAAAGGGCGATAAGGGAAAAATTACTTCATGTTGATTTAAAATCTTAACCACGCCACTTAGTGTGTAACGCGGTCTGTGCTTCTAACTGTCGGATCGTATATAAACCATATTTTACTATTTTCTCTCTCTCTCTCTTTTTCTTGTACAAACATATCTCTCTTTTTTTTTTTAACTCCAATTCCCTATTTCCTTTTTTATAAAATGAAAGCTGAATACTGTGTAGATTACTTGTCATATAAATGGAATACAGATGATCTAATACAAACTTATCGAGAGACTCGTAAATACTCCATTATCTGTAAATTAAACCACGATAAACATGAAGATTATAAACACAAACGATTACAAAATGCACTTTGGAGAGAAATGGCAAGGAATTGTACATCCAACTTGAGTCAACCTAATAAGTTGGTCGATCCATCTTCAGTGAGCTGGTAAAAAGGAATTAATTTATTATTTATTATTTGTTATTAATATTCATAAACATAGGCAAAAGGAATCTGATATCACATGTAAGAATTAATAAGAAAAAAAAGGAAAAGAAAGAATGTGTGTAATGTTAATATCAATTCTAGGGTTATATGGTCCTATTTATACAAATGAAACACAAACATACGCTGTACCTGCTTCTGACCATCTCCAAGGAATAAAGCCTGTTTTGAAAAAACATAGCACCATGATTGTGCAACCTACAGCATTACCGACTTGCTCCGACGATACCATGCTTGAATTATTCGATTATTACTCATCTTCATTCACAACAACAAGAAATAATAGCTTCAGCAGCATCTCATCATCATCCACAGCCACATCCACATCGCATAGTACTAAAGTGGGTGTCTCTTTTAATCCAGAAATCATTGAAATTGAATACCAACCAGAATACCCAGTGTCGCCTTTGTTACAAAGTGAAGATGAAGAAGAGAGTAACAAAGAAGAAGATGATGATGTATGGTCATCTTTATTACTTTATGTTCAAAGAAATCATTCAGCTGTGAATATTTTTATTTTACTATTTAAATCATTTGTTTCCATCACAACCACTTGGTTACTATATCAACGCTTATCGAAATGGACTACCAAGAAGAAAAATTTCTGTAAATAAAAAAAATAAAATGATTTTTTCATCCTTAAAATCGCGTGAGTGTGAAAAAGGGGAGCGGCTGTTAGATCTATTAACCGTAATCGGGTTATCAGTAAGTGACTTGCTTACGGAAGCCAAGTTAGGAAACATCGGGAAAATAAGTAAGATTATCCCTTGATTTTCCTAGGCTCTTTTATCTTTTCTCTTTTTCCTCTTTTACTTTCTATCTCTTTCTCTCTTTCCCCTTGTAATTCTTATCATGAGCACTCAAAAAATTAATACCCATTATTCAACCAATAATATGATTCTTGATTATTTATTCTATCACTCTATACAATCGCGATTATCACAAAAGCATATCAACATGGATAATAAAAATATTATAGAAACAGTAATCCATAGTAATGTCATATTTCTTTTTTGATTTTTGATTTTGCTTGCTCACACATTTGATATGTCTTTAGATATCCTCGCGAACCACAAGCAACGAAAAGACCCGACTATTCAACAAAGATTAAATCTGTGCCAACTCACAAATTTAACTATGGGTCGTCCTTTCCATGTGACATTTTCTGCGCCCGTTACTCATCCATACCGATTCAGGCGAAAGATAAAAGACAACATCCACTTTTCGAAGCCATTCCAGCCTCTATTTTGTCGTCAACACAGACAACCCCATTGCTGTCCTCCAGCGACAGGCCCAGGACTGGCCGAAGCTATCCCTACGTTTTTAAAGACAAGCGCCAACATGCTCAGATCGGTTCTTGAGCAGAACAAGGATGTTAAGCTTTTGACGGTTGCCGGTCAACCTGTCATGGGCGGTGGTATGCCTCCTCGCTGGTACGATCTCTTTCTCGATCTACTCACTCAAGCAGCCATACAGAGCTACATGTGCGATGGACATGTTGGACTTGAGACCATATATGAAATATTCTCCTATGGTTATGTTGAAGATGAAGATGAAGAAGATAGTTTTGATGAAGAGGAAGAAGAAGATGAAGACGACAACATTTGGACAGTCAAGGCGGCTGACCATCACTTACTTTTCCCAAAGACACGAACCATGTATCTCTTTAAGCTTCAAGTGCGACAACGAGAAAAAGAATTTGTTCAAGTGAAGGAAGGAGACACGCTCGAAAGTCACTTTATGGCATTGGAAAAACTTTATCCACTTGTTCCGTTTGAAAGGAATATGTGTGACTTTATTCAGATGCTATTGGAAAATATGGATATTCCTGCATTAGATAAGGTAAAAAAAAAAGTCATTTCCGCTCACCCACATTTTTGACTCAAATTTGTATTCACCCTCCTTGATTTTTAGTGTGACTCAAGCTGTCATCATGTGACCAGTCCTACTATTGCATCCCCTCAAGATGGCCCGGAAGAACTTCAATTCTCGTTGTACAAATATCCGAGTGACGGCTCTCTTCTTATTCCAGATATCATTCAAGAAGACGACGTGTTGGCTCCTCAAAAGAAGCGAACTGCTCTGTCTGCCGAGTTACCAGAGAGAGAAACTAATAGTATAAAAAGACAGCATTTGCCATCCTAATAATTTATTGACGTGCCTTATCAAGATTATCTTTGACATGCTTCATAAACTCAGCCGTTGTCACATAGTGTTCAGTCTTGAGACTAATATATCATATTTATATCAATATTAATAAATCCATATTTGCATTATTTATTATACACTTACTTTTTACCGTGAATGGCTAAGGCCAAATCTTTTGTCATCACATTATCTCTTTGAACGGCATCAATACAAGCTTGTTCAAGATCTAACGTGAACTTGGTCAATTCTTTGTTATTGTCAAGGTTTGCACGGTGTCCTAAACCGCGAGTCCAAGCAAAGATAGAGGCAATGGGATTAGTAGAAGTGGGGTTACCCTAGCATACAACCCAGTTAGACAAATTACAAAGCTCATTCCGTATGTTTACCTTTTGATATTCACGGTAATGGCGAGTGACCGTACCGTGAGCAGCTTCAGCTTCCATTGTCTTTCCATCAGGCGTAACCAGAACGGAGGTCATCAAGCCGAGAGAACCGTATCCTTGAGCGAGAATGTCGGACTGGACATCACCGTCATAGTTCTTACAGGCCCACACAAATCCTCCCTTGGACTTGAGTGCTTGAGCGACCATGTCATCGATCAAACGGTGCTCGTACCAGAGGTTATTCTTTTCAAATTCTTGGCGGTACTCGCTTTGATAAATCTCTTCAAAAATGTCCTTGAATCTACCATCGTATTTCTTCAAAATTGTGTTCTTTGTGCTCATGTACAGAGGCATCTTTTTGCTGAGAGCCATCTGGAAACAGCTGTGGGCAAAACCTCTGATCGAGTCATTGGTATTGTACATGGCCATACCTACACCACCCTTCTCGGGGAAATCAAAGATGGTCCACTTTTGCGCTTCAGAACCATCAGCGGGTGTAAATGTCATTTCGAATTTACCCGGCTTATCTGTCACAAAATCCGTAGAGCGGTACTTTAGACAAGAGATTAGATCTTTTTATCTTTTTTAATGGCCCTTTTCTCTCTTGAATTACCTGATCACCAAAAGCGTGACGTCCGATGACAATAGGTTCAGTCCAACCAGGGACAATACGAGGAACGTTGTTCATGATGATCGGCTCACGGAAAACAGTACCGTTCAAGATGTTACGGATGGTGCCATTAGGCGATTTCCACATCTTTTTCAAATTGAACTCTATTATGCCATAAGTTTTCCCTTTCTCATTGCTGTGTATATACATTACCTTTGACACGAGCTTCATCAGGTGTGATTGTGGCACATTTAATACCGACGTTATATAACTTGATGGCTTCGGCTGCTTCAACAGTAACCTGATCATCAGTCTAAAATACACAAATAAATACACGCTTCGTTGTTTCTTTTGTTTATTGCTTGTATTACCGCATCACGATTTTCCATACCAAGATCGTAATACTTGAGATCCAACTTTAAGTAAGGGAAAATCAACTTTTCCTTGATGTCAGACCAAATGATACGAGTCATTTCATCACCGTCCAAGTCGACGACAGGGTTAGCAACCGTAATGCGTGATTGAGACGAGTAGTGCGCGCGAGCAACAGATAATGCGCTTACAAAAGGTTTACGACTAGCAGCGCGACAGAGACTAAGCATACTTTACACAATGAAAATAAAAAAAAGAGAGAAAAAAAAAAGATGATGGAAATAATGACTCAAGTTGGATATAGCGTGTGTTTGCTCTGACTTTAAATAAAAATATCCAATGAGACACCTTATTCAATGGACCTATTCATTTTTGTGCAGTCTTCATTGAAACCCTCTTTCTTTCTCTTTTTGTGCTGTCTATTTTCTTTCGTTTCCCTTGGCGCACACACAAATAAATTAATTTCCAAGCCCCATTAATATCCCGAAGCTTCTTTTAAGACGAAGCCTCCTTCTCTCTCTCTCTATTTTAATGGAAACCCATAGACAAGCTGATAGTCATTCCGAAAACAGCGATACATCGATAACCAAAGACATGAGTCAACATTATACCCCTCTACAACAGTCTGACAATCAACAGAGGATGTCCCGATATTGGGCATTTTGGGCTCAGCATGATTACTTAGCAGGCTTCATCTATCGCCTATGCGCATTCATCATCATCCTTGGCGTCCTGATCGCTCTTGGCCTCGGTCTCAAATATACAGATGGTTTACCTTCATCCGAGGATTTTTCCAACCTTCAATTCGATTGGAAGATTGATCCAAGTCAGACACTACGACCCTACAATCGTTCATTTCAGTATAATGTCCTTCTTGACGGTCATACGCATACAAAGTACAGTGATGGCAAAATGAACGTTCGTCAATTGCTTGATTGGCACCTTGCAAATGGATATAATGCAGTCATTGTCACGTAAGAACTATGCGTGTATATTTGTGTACTTGGTTTTTTATTATTTAATTAGTGATCATAATACAGTCAAAGGCGGAGTAGAAGCAGAGAAACTAGCTTTGGCCGAATACAATCAATCCATTGTCGTGATTCCAGGCATGGAGTATAGGTAAAGAAAGCATACATTTGAATCACTACGAGCTTGACACAACTTATTTGAAATAACTCTAGCTGCTGCCGGATCCACATGAACTTTATCGACATTAATGAAACAGTACCTGTGACAGGACCTAACCCAACCGATCAAGAATTACAGCAAGTCATCCAAAAGGTTCATGCACTGGGCGGCCTTGTTATCGTCAACCATATTCCCTGGAGCAACACGACCGAGGCAGGGTACCAGCTACCAAGACTGCCCAACCACCCAAGCATCGACCAGCTGATCAGTTGGGGCGTTGACGGCTTTGAAATCGTCAATCAAGATGTCTTTGATATGGCTAGCTATCAAGCAGCTGTCGAGCATAATCTCATTCAGATGGTCGGCATGGACCTTCACCACCCCTCGGTCGGTGCACAGACGTGGCTGACGATCCAAGCGCCCAACATGACACGTACGGCCATTATGAATGAGATACGAAACAGACGAACATCATTCCTGTTTGATCCAGCCGGTACAAGACCTCGTGTGTATGTTGATGCACCCTATAGCTACAAGTTACTTACACCTTTACTCGCCTTGGGCGATTATTTTGGTATGTTCTACGACGATTACAAGGGAATGTATAGTTTCCAAGGCACTTTTTGTCAGCCTGAGAGACTAAGTGTCAATGGAACCGTCATCGGTTGGTTTATGTTTTGGATTTTCTTGTTTGTTCTCTCCTTTGAGGCCCTTCGCTGGGCCATCGTTTATGCAATAAATAAACGGAGATTGAAGTATCATACAACTTAAATAAACGCTGACCCGGCCCGCACATGTCTGTTGATTTCCTTATTAGTAATTTATCTCGATTCTTTGAATGATAATTGTACGGCCTAGAAAGAAATAGAAAAAGTGAGGATAGCGGAAGATGAGGTGTATTAAGCAGGAGATAACGATGGAGTTATTGTGTTTTCTTTCTTCCTTTATTGATATATAATAAAGTAAGTGCTCAACTTGATGGATGGATGAATGAAATATAAGAAACTAAGCATATGATCGAATTATTGTAGTATGGCTGATTCTGCTACGGCCGGTAATCGTGGTAAATATTGGAAGATGCGTCATTTCGACATGTAGAAATCGACTAAACAACTCCTTTTTATTTCATTCAACAGGACGCGGAGGTTTTGGACGTGGACGTGGACGTGGTGGCCGTGGTGGCCGCGGACGTCGTGGTGAAGAAAAGAACGAATGGGTTCCTGTCACCAAGCTTGGTCGTCTTGTCAAGGCTGGCAAGATCAAGTCTATTGAAGAAATCTACCTCTTCTCTCTTCCCATCAAGGAATATCAAATTGTCGACTATTTCCTTCCCAAGCTCACTGATCAAGTCATGAAGATCATGCCCGTTCAAAAGCAAACCACTGCTGGTCAACGTACTCGTTTCAAGGCCTTTGTTGTCATTGGTGATGAAAACGGTCATGTTGGTTTGGGTGTCAAGTGTGCCAAGGAAGTTGCTACTGCTATCCGTGGTGGTATCATCCTTGCCAAGCTCGCTATCATCCCTGTTCGTCGTGGTTACTGGGGTTCCAGCCTTGGTGAACCTCACACTGTCCCTTGTAAGGTTTCTGGTCGCTGTGGTTCCGTCATGGCTCGTTTGGTTCCTGCTCCCAGAGGTACCGGTATTGTCGCCTCTCCCACCGCTAAGCGTGTCCTCCAATTGGCCGGTATTACCGATTGTTATACTACCTCTCGTGGTTCCACTCGTACCCTTGGTAACTTTGTCAAGGCTACTTTCGCTGCTATTGGTAACACCTATGGTTTCTTGACTCCTGATCTTTGGGAAGAAACTGAATTCCAAAGAGGTCCTTACCAAGAATTCTCTGATTTCCTTGCTCAAAAGCAAAGAAAGTAAATATAGCAAAATCATATCGATAATAAATAAGTTTTGATTTTATTTTTACAAATCAATGGATTTCGCTTTATACATCAGATATTATTGTTTTTGTGCCTGTGTGTATACAAATTAGTATTATGGGTCTATCTGCGATGCTTCTTGTTCTGTTTATGCTTGGTGTTTTCTCTCTTTCTTTTCTTTGAATTATTGCTGGCTGTGCTGGATGTATGAATGTTTGTACTGATGCTATTGCTATTTATACTATGGTTATTATTAGATATGCTTCTTGAAGGTGGTGATGCTGATTGTGATGGTGGTGTAGAAAAGTTATAGTCTGGTTCGTCATCATCATCCTCAGTACTGCTACTATCACTACTACTATTACTACTGCTGCTATCATTTGTGTTTTTGCTATTACTGCCACTATTAGTGTGATTGATATGAGCTGTATGATATGTATCATCGTCGTCTGATCTTGCCATTTCAACATAATGGGGGTATGTACTGCTACTTGTTTCATCTGTATCACTTTGTTGGTCATCACTCAAAAGTATGACCGAATGGTCTCTATTCACCGTCCCTTCATCACCCGAGCTGTCACTGGTGACCAAATTATCTTTTTCTTCTTGTTCTTCTTGAGAACTGTCACTGGTGACTGATCTGTTCCTGTCCTCCCTTCCTTCATCATCAGAGCTGTCATTAGAGCCCGAATTGTCTCTCTCCTCTTCTTCCTCTTCGTCAGAGCTGTCACTAATAACCACACGTTTATTTAAACGGGATCTCGCTTTAAAATGTGTTAGTGTACATGCTTTTAATGACGACCATATTATTCATACCTCCAACATTGAAATAACGAGGCTCCTCCTCTTCTTCTTCTTCACTACCTGATTGATCTTCTGATGCTTCATCGTCTATAAACACTGGGTCCGTATAGTAAAGTGGTGGTTCATTTGACACTAAAGAGTCCCCAGAGTGGCTTCCATTATCATTATCAGTTTCGAATTCAATCGACTGATCATCTGACACCACAAAATCAGACAGGTCTTGATCTTCCTCATGATCACTCTCTTCTTCTTCTTCTTCTTCTTGACTATCTTCTTCTGGATGGTAATCAATACCATCCGGCCCTCTCCAGTACCTAAGCTCGCATCTGTCACAAGTCAAATTGGCATTCAGCTCCCAGTGGCAGGTTGCACAACGAGCACTATTGTTTACATGTTATTATTTTTCTTTCTTACAAAAGCATATTTAAACTTACACGTCATCATCAGAGTCAAAGACAAATTCATGTAAAGGCCTGGATGCATATATGGATTTCCAGGCATCTTTTGCTAATCGTTTAACATTGTGTTGATCTTTGATAAGACTCACTAAAACACAGTTGCTTTAGCATTTTTTGCAACATAGAATATCATTATTTGTACCAATGTTATGTATTGTATGGTTAGCTGCTGGTTGTCTAGGGGCAGGAGTATTACAGCTAGGACAGATTTTGTTTTGTTCAAACCAGCTCAACAGACATTCACCACAAAATGAGTGCCCTGTTATTTAGTGACGCGCGTGTGTTAATTTTTTTTTTTCTTTACGTGTCTTTATTCAACTTACCACAATCAAGACTGTGTGGGTCTTTGATGGTATCTAAGCAGATACCGCAAACGAGCACTTTATAAAATAAGGGAGGTTAGTCATTATATAATTTAATCAATCTATAAATTACAATCGGCAAGTTGTCTCTTAAAAGATACAAAATCTTGTTCGATCACTAAAGATTCTGCCGTTGTTGCTACTGATGAGTGATTTTCATTGTCATCTTTGGAGCTATTTTTTGGCATGATGGTAGATTGATCAATGGGAGAAATACAAAAAAGAAAAAAGGAGGGTGTGAAAACTACGCTACGGAACAAGTGGCTTATGGGATTAAATTTCATGCGACAATTCAACAAGCGACTGCCATTTATTTTTATATTTATCGCTTTTTTGAGCGCCCCTTTCGCTTACTCTTGGTGATGACGATATGATCAGCCCAATCATGATGGTCCATATAGTGTTCCTCTTCTGGATTGGCTACCATACGTGTCCCCCACACTGTACGTGGACCATCGTCTTCGTCGTCATGGTGATGGCCAGCTATTGCCAAGGATTCAGACATGGCTTGGGCAAGCTGTTCTTCTTCATCGTCAGGTTGTCTGTACATTGAAAAGAAAGGGTCGCTTTCTATCCTTCTACGTTCATCTTCCAGTTCCTTTACTGCCTGCAGTCTTGATTTATTTTCTGCATTCTCTCTTTCCTTATCCTCTCGTTGCTCCTTTTCCTTTCTCCTTCTGAAACGGGCATTTAATTCATCTACACAAAAAGTTACATTTGTGGACCTTTTAAAAAAAATAGCATAAACTTACTGTTGAATACTTGGAAAGTATCTTCAGAAACAAGGTCCTTGATGTTAATTTCCAAAAAGGTCACATCGCAGCCCAAAGGTAAATGGCTCAAATATTTACACTTTTTGCGCAAATCTTCGTCCAAGGTAGATTCTTGTACGTTGGTTATTTGTACCTCTAATTCATGAGGAAATTGATGATAGTCTCCAAATTCATGCTTTAAAATTCGAATATCTAACGGATGCAAATAAACATGTTGACCATCTTTGGCTTGATAAAAGTAATAATCATTGGCTGTGCTGTTCTGCACTTTGGCCAATGACTTTTCACCTTGTTGTGAATGATGTTGCCTGTAAGCTTCAGGAATTGAATTTTCCTCTTCAGGTGATGAATGACTTTCTGTGCCTTCAGCTGCCTTGGCGTGTTTCTTGTGGTATTTTGCGACTGCTTCGTACATCATATTCAATGTGCTTTGTGCCAAATCCAATTCCTTTGTCCTCTGATGACGAATTCGCTTGATGTGATCGTGTACCATCTTTTTACTCTTTTCAATGAATGGTACTTCATCGACTGATCCCCAGCCGATAGCATCTGACATGGCATCATCCAGTTCTCTACTATCTCTTTCGTACTCGGCAACAAGATAATCTGGACTTGCTAGCATGAATCGAGCAAACAGTGGAGCAGATGGCGTACTGTCCCAAGGGATAAGTGGCTCATCTGGCTTGATGTAGTTGGAAATGACATTCTCTGGTAATGGCCAAGTATCAGAAATTGGGAAAGCCAAGGTCGAATGGTTCGGTCGCTGTATGAGACTCAGCGTGATGACATCGCCTTCTTTGATAGGTCGGCTTTCGATAATTTTGACCGCCTTAATATCTGTCTCATAGATAGAATCCCAACAGATAGGACATTTTCGCCATAGTCTCTTTGGGTTTTCCCGTAGTTCGAGATAGTGTAAGACACAAGGTAAACAGAATACATGTCCGCATCTTGTCACACGAGCCGCAGTAGGCATTGATAGGCAGATAGGACAGGCTTGAACCTCATTTGAAGACATGATCTAGAAAACAGGGTTAAACCTGAAATCAAGGCTGTAGGGTCATTATTTACCACTTGCTCGACCGCATCCCAATCAAAGTTGATATCAGGGTCTGCCAGCTGATAATTGTAGTCTCCAAAAGGATTAAGCATAAATCGAAAGCTATCAATAATTTTTAAAATATGAGTTTCTCCCTCCTTTTTGTTTATGTGCAAGCCATTATTACTTTGCATTCACAAATCTCTCTTTATTATAGGGCTGGTAACTTGTAATCTTTTGTCGTCGAATGATAGGCTGAGGCCGTTGTCTTTGAGGGAATGAAAAGTTGAGCAAGTGGTTTAGTGAGACTCTTCCTTTCCTGTCTGTAGTGCCACCTGTCTGTTGAGCTATTTGAACAAGGTCTAGCTGTTCTTCAATGTCATTATTGTTATTGTTGTTGGTAGATCTGTTTCTTTTTTCTAATGGAATATAAAAAGTTAATTATATACATGTTGGACAAGGTTTTTTTTCCTTATTTACGATGGCGCCTTCTTTTGCTGCCGTTATGGTTACTATTGTTGTTGTTATTTCTGTGACTATTGGAAGGAACAAAGCTAGGTGCGTTTGCGTTCATCTCGAGAATAATAAGGGCAAGAGTGACAGGGAGGTATAAACAAATATAAATAAAATTAACAAGAGGTATGTATACACATAAAAAGCAAAGGTAGAGCTAATCGGTGACTATACAATAATATACAAGGGCTTTTTTTTTCTTCTTCTAAAAGACAAGAGAAAAAAAAAGAGAAAATTCGCGGGAAATGACGTAAAAAGACCAATTTCACATATACGCTTTTTGTCGCTGTGACTTGCAGCATTATGTATCAACTGTATTATAAATTCAATAAAAACACCGAGTGTAGAGTGATAGTTCCTTATCATAAAACATTATCCATTACAATGTATCGTCTCTTTTCTTTTTTAAATACATCATTGGTAGCTTTATTCACGAGCTGACGTTGTCTTTGTGTATATATCTAAAACTCTTGTGCTTTATACGACTGCGTTACTGTAATGCTTTGTCCCGAATTTAAAACAGACAAAGAACTCGGCAGCACAAGAGTAAAGTGAGTCTTTTGTGGATAAGAAGAAGTTAAGCGTATTTTGACATATCACCTTAAAGAATCCCACTAGTAACTGACATATATTAGCGAAAACTCGACATATGTCTATTGTAAAATAGTTATTTGCCCACATATCCTTATACGAACCTCCACCTTGTTTCTCTTTATATCATCTTCTTTTATCACAAATTCTTATGAAGGGCAATTGAACGTAAACAATGAAGACTATATTACTACTACCAAAAAAAAAAGACTCGACTCAATTATTTGTATTATGTGTAGAATCAGCCCTACAATAACCTATGACACCATTCTTTTAGAAAAGAGAGAGAAACGCTTGGCAACGAAAAAAGTGTAATATGCTGCACAGGGTGACTTTATGTCATCATTTCCCGAATTTCATTTTAAGCTTTTTCTTTTCTTTTTTTTCTCTTTTTTTCTTTATTATGAAAAAAACAAAGAATTTTGCTTCAAGTGTTACCTCTTCTATCAATTCCCCTATACCCACCAACTTGGAAGGTACCGCTCTAAACATAAATAATTCCTTACAAGTTTGATGTATACACTATATACTGTAAATAGGCGAATGTAAGAAAGCTGCCAAGATATTGAATAGCTTCATCGGTAAGAAAAACACAAGGAAAGAAAACACCCTTCTTATACATCAATATAGACCCTGGTGAAGGATTAGACAAGATAATCCCGGCTAGTATTTTGGAAAAAGCACAAGGATTAGCTATCTATACAGTACTTAAGGCTGGATTCTTATTTTCTGGACGAGCAGGCAGCGGTCTCGTGGTTGCTAGGTAAAAAAAAAAAAAAGCAAAAAAAAAACAATGAGCTCGTGATGCTAACGATGACTTACATTTGTCATCATACAATAGGCTACCAGATGGTGGTAAATATAACAAACAGAGAGAGAGAGAGAGGATAACACGAGCAATGATATAGAAAGACATGTGTAACTTGTATAAAAATAGGATGGTCAGCTCCTTCAGCAATTGGAACAGGCGGTATAGGTGCAGGCGGACAGATCGGTGCTGAGTTAACAGATTTCGTATTGGTCTTGAATACAAAGGAAGCAGTTAAAACCTTTAGTCAAGTTGGTAATGTCACTTTGGGCGGCAATGTATCAGGTTTGTTGTAAAACTCTTCCCTTATTTGGAAATAGTGTTAAACACATATATAGTGGCTGCTGGTCCTATCGGTCGAAACGCAGAAGCTTCTGGATCAGCTAGTTTGAAGCATATTGCAGCGATTTACTCTTATAGTAAGACGCGAGGATTATTTGCAGGTGTCTCACTTGAAGGATCAGTTGTCGTGACACGTTCGGATGCAAATGAAAAATTTTATGGTAGACGAGTGACGGCAAAAGAATTGTTGAACGGTACAGTTCCACCTCCTCCAGAGGCAGACGCGCTTTATAGAGCCTTGAACGCCAAGTTTCACACATTAGGAACTCAGACTTATGCACGAAGTTTGGCAGAAAATAACGGAACGCTGAGCCGAAACCAAACGTTCAAGAGTACAAATATATCAGCACCAGGCACACTCAGATCTCCTCCACCTCTTCGACAGCAACAACCCGTCGGATACGGCGCGCCCATGCCTCCATCCTACCAATCACCACCCCCTATGCAGCAGCCTCCTAGCTATAACCCATCTTACAATAACTATTCACCAAACAATTATAGCAATAATAACTATGGAACGGATGTTAAACGCGCCCCTCCACCTCCACCTCCTAGTAGAAAACCCGTGGTTCCAAGTCAACCTACGGCCAGAGCCATTTATGCGTTCGAAGGACAGCAAGACGGTGACTTGAGTTTCCAAGAAGGTGAGATCATTACGATCATTCAAAAGAGTGACAGCCAAGATGATTGGTGGACAGGAAAGATAGGCAATAGACAAGGCGTGGTAAGTACAATGTGCCTATTTACGTTCATAATAGTAAATGATTTTTTTAGTTCCCTGCAAACTATGTACAATTACAATAACAAAAAATCCCATTGAATAAATGCTGAGTCATGCAAAAAATTGGGGGGAGTTACCACATTTAAACTATTCGCGGGAAGAGAAAAATTCAGATAGAGTAATCATATTTACCCAGGCTTTAAATATATTTATAATGTTTAATTATAAATCGTACCTTTTTTTTTTCTTTCTTTCTTTCTCTACTTCTTTTCAAACATGGCAACTCAAAATTTAATTGATCTTAATACCCTTTCACCCAAATTTAAAGATCTTTATGCAAAAGCAAAAGACTTTGTAGAGGTAAAACAAATAGAAAATATAAGAGTTACAGCGTATTGAATTATATGTGTGTAGAATGATTGTATTCCTGCTGAAAAGACATATGAACTTCAAATGGGACAAAATGAAAATCGATGGAAGATAGTTCCGCCTGTGATTGAAGAATTAAAAGCCAAGGCCAAATCACTTGGACTTTGGAACCTTTTCTTAGGTCGAGATTATCCTGAAGGCGCTGGCTTGACCAATGTCGAATATGCCTTGATTGCTGAACTCACCGGTCGTTCTCCCAAAATTGCACCTGAAGCCATGAACTGTTCTGCTCCTGATACAGGCAATATGGGTAAAAAAAGAAAAAAGAAAAAAAGAAAAAAAAGAAAAAGAGATATATTCATGCAACTTTTTTTTGATAGAGGTTTTTGCTAAATATGGCACACCCGCACAAAAGAAGAAATGGCTCGAGCCTCTTTTGCAAGGCAAGATTCGATCCGCCTTTGCCATGACTGAACCTCGTGTGGCTTCTTCAGACGCAACCAACATTGAAACAAACATTCGTCGTGAAGGTAACGAGTACGTGATCAATGGTTTGAAATGGTGGATCTCAGGCGCAGGTGATCCTCGATGCGCTGTCTACTTGGTCATGGGCAAGACCGATCCTGACAACAAACACAAACATCGTCAACAGAGTTTAGTCATTGTGCCTGCCGACACACCTGGTATCACCGTTGTGCGTCCTATGAAGGTCTTTGGCTTTGACGACGCTCCCGAAGGTCACTGTGAGATCGTGTTTAAGGATGTTCGTGTGCCTGTAGATAACATCATCTTGGGCGAAGGTCGTGGATTTGAAGTGATTCAAGGTCGTTTAGGTCCTGGCCGTATTCATCACTGTATGCGTTGTATTGGTATGGCCGAACGCGCTCTTGACCTCATGTTGAACCGTGTGACAGATACGACCCGTCGCACGTTTGGCAAGGTACTTGCCGAACACGGCACGATTGTTGCTGATATCGCTACCTCTCGTATCGAAATCGACCAGGCTCGTTATTTAGTGCTCAGCGCTGCTCGTAAGATTGATGAAGCCAAGGCGAAGGGTGCTATGAAGGAAATCGGTATGGCCAAGATCGTCGTCCCCACCATGACCTTGAACGTCCTGGACCGTGCCATGCAGGCTCATGGCGCTGCTGGTATTTCACAAGATACACCTCTTGCTCACTTTTACGCTTCTGCGCGTACCTTGCGTTATGCTGATGGTCCTGATGAAGTACATCGTGCTCAGGTCGGAAAGATCGAGCTACGTCGTGCCGAAGAAGTTGCTGCCAAGATAAAGGCTCAAAAGGAAAAGGCTGACCGTCTCGCTTCTGAAAAGGCAAAACTTTAAGTTTCTTGTTTAATAAATGCATGCATTTGAAGTAAAAAAGAAGGAAAAAAGGGTCTTTATTTTTGTCTATTTGGTCTATAGGAGAGAGAGAGAGAGCGTACTAAAATGCACATACAAAATATAATGCAATTATGATGGCGGCAAAGGTTGCGTAAAGAGGAGTAGGAGAAGAAATAGCAGATGATTCGATACGCTCTAGTTCAACGTTCCCTTTCTTGTCTACAGATTCTGCAAGTTTAGCATTCTGTATTATGACACCAAGAGCAACAGCCTTGTGAGTTCCCTGGCCCGGATAAAGTACTTCCAAAGACTGGTGTAATTCTTCAAGAGGCGTCGTAAGTAGCTTCCAAGAGTAAGAAGACTTCATCTCGCCACGAGGGCACCCTTTGTTACATGTATGGTAACAATCATCAGCGGGCCAAGCAGGAGGCTTTGACGCATTTGGATGGTCCCAGCCCAAGTCGAGTCCACAATCAGTGTAAGGTTCAAAGTTGGTTGCTCCGTAATAGTCTATGAGACCTGCGATGGCGCCAGTCCAGGCTGCGTTGTAGTCCTGAGTGACTTCAGAGTACTCGTAGTTTGATCGATCATCATACCAAGAATCATCAATATTGGGACCTCCTTCGACAGCACCATAGAGGATGAAACGTTGATTGGTCTTGCTCTCGGTGAAATCCCTTTCAACCTCGTCTTGAGTAGCACCACGGAGAGGATAGTCAATGTAGGCATTATAAGACGCCTTATGATATGGTTTTGCTGGATAGTTATCACCAAAGCCGACAACCCAGCTGTATCCATAGTCACCTAGGGCATAATTGATCTGTTGAATGGCAAAGTTGGTCAAATCCTTGGCTTGAGGCTTATCGTAGCCGATCAGTTTAGCAAAGGCCATCATCAGGAAGGCAACATTACCAGAGTACCCGACCGAACCCCAGTGATCGATGTAGGCCAGCCCACGAGGAGTAAACTTGACAATCTGCTTTGGCCCAGGCAAGAACTGAGCAAAGTATTCGATAGCATTATCATAAAACATGCCGTCCTTCGTGATGGCATACAACAACACGTGAAGTCCACCACCCTTTTCGTCCCAAGAGTACTCTGCCCAAGAGTCAGTCACGTTCAGATACCACTTTTTAGCTTCGTTCAGGTAAAATTCGTCCTTGGTGGCTGCGTAGATCCAAGCTGCACTCCATGCCAATTCGTCCACGTATCCGGTAGATGGATACCAGAAGGTAGCCCACTGTAGAGGGTTTTGTTTGGAGGTAACATAACTACCGAGATTCTCGGAAGCAAACTTGTATAATCGCTTAGCGTGGTCAATGAGATTGTCAGCATAGGTAGCATTGTACTTTTGCCAGGCAACGGATACAGCGGCAAGGGCAGCACTGTATTCACCGGCGATTTCAGAGGATGGATTATCGGGCGTGATATAGGTTGCTTTATGAGGCAGACCTGTAGGCACCCACTCCTCGTATTCTTCAGGTGGTCCCCAGTAGTTGAAGTCGACGTCCCATCCGATGACTTTGGAAATAGGACCTAGGGCAGAGATACCCAATTGTCCAACAATGTGCGTATCATTATAATGTGCATTCACAAGATAATCTATTAAAAAAAAGTTCCGGTATAAGTGGATCAATGAAAAAAAAAAACTCCTATGATTCATATTTGTATACTTTACCTGCTCCCCATTTGAGTAATTCCAACCCTTCGGCGAGTTCGTCTACAGAATTCATGGCATCTTCAAAAATCATGACATTGAATGCGAGTTGAGTTGTAGCCCAACCGAGAGGCAATCCCCATTTCATAGTATTTGCTGCTTCATACCAAGCACGAGAGAGATCTTCACCATATTCACCAACGCAGATTTTGCAGGAATCGGATCGCCAGGCTAATCGCTGATAGGGCAAATTACCGGACTTTTGAGCATGATAAAAGAGATAACTCTTGTGAAGGACTTCTGCATAATTGTATTTTGGCGTTGATGGTGCCACATAAGGACCACTCATAGGTGGTAGCGGAGGATATTGCAGTGGACTCCAAGGAAGTGGATCATCTGCAGAGACTATGGGCATGACGGCCACAGCAAGAGCAAGTAGCCATGGAGTTTTAAAATGCATTTTGTTATAAAGTAAAACAAAAGGAAAAGGAAGATAAATGTCATATTTATTTTTTTACAATATTTAGGAAACAACTTGGATCCAGATTGAAATTTTCCCAATTCTTTTATATATGCACACATTACAATAAATAAATTATATTATACAACACATCTCGAAATATTCATTAGGATTTTCGCAGCCTATATTTTTTGATGACACACACAAAAAAAAAATGTCAAAAAAAATTTTTTTTTTTTGTTTTCTTTGTTTACCTCAATCACTTGGCTTTCAGAGCACATTTCGTCTTCATAAGCAAATGATGCCAACGTCGCTGCTGCCGTAGATACATCATCATAATGTTGTTGTTGTTGTTGTTGTTTAAGTAAAGGTGGCAATGGGAGATGATAGCCAGGTAAAGAAGAAGGCGGAGGTAAGATAAATGTTTGTTTATCCTTTGAGAATAAAGGTAATGCATCCTGTTTGTGAATCAATTCACTTTCTGATGCTGATGATGATGATCTGTTGTAAGTGGTTGATGGCATGATGATGTATTAATGATTAAAATGAATAAATATAAAAAAAAAAGAAAAAAGAAAAGAGAAAGAGAGAGAGAGAGACAGACAACAATACGTAAAATATAAATCTAAAAAAAAAGCACTAAAAGGATACATAAGTGAGAGCTTAAATGGCGGTAGTTGAATTTTTTTCTTTCCCTTTCTTTCTTTCTCTTTCTTTTTTGCTGCGTAAAATATATATATAAAAAAAAAATAACCAAAGCAGGTGGAACCAGTCTCAACGATAAAAGGCGCGTAGGGAAATAATTATAAAAAGATTAATTAATCCCTCTCTCTCTCTTTTTGACTATCTTTTACTCAAAAAAGACAAAGTTGGTTAGATAAAAAAAAATATAAAGTTTCGTTTACGCACAATAAAGCAAGTTACATGTGACATGATGTTTTTCAAAATTGTTCATTATTGTTATGGTTGCTATGACCGCGAAAAAAAAAAAGGAGGGGAAGTTGCCATGACAAAAATAAAGATGCCGTTGTATGATATAGTTTTAATAAAAATCGCCATGTTTTTGAAATTTGCCAATGAAATGACAACTATATTGATCGCATAAATAAGAAAAACTACAAGGATGCATAACAAAAGGCTCAAGACGATAAGTTTCAGAATTAAAAAAAAAGTATTCACAAATTCTGGACCTTCAGTGACTTCTGTTACACAAGGTTATTTATTACTTTTTTGTTCATTTCCAGCAGACGAGAGAGAAATGTATAAAAAGGAACCAATCAGTGGCATAGTAGAAAAAAGGGAAAGGGCCGATCACTGCTAAATTAAGCGAGAGAGGAGTGGGACGGAAGGGGGAAAAGTACAGAAATAGTAAATGAACAGAAATAGGATCGACGAGTATTGATTGGTGTTGAAAAATATTTCCAAAGAGTTCCTTTTTTCTCTTCTTGTCGCCTTTTTTTTTTCATTTCCTTTTCTTTTCTTCCCTCTTTTTCAGGAAATACAAAATAATGTTAATGATGGCACCTTTTACAACGCCTACACCACCATCAACTAAAGGAAAGAAGCCATATAAGAGCTGGTTAAAGGATGGAGTGAATGGTGGTCCTTCATCTATGGATGTGTTGGTCAACTGGTTATCAAAAAAGTCAAATTACGCCAAATGGAAAGGAGATGACTGCGAAAGAATACCCAAAAAGTCATTATTAGAAAGCATTATTGACGAAATGAGAGAAGTGGGTATCTATCACCGTTTAGCCAAGGATGTGGCTTCAAAAATATCAACCTTACAAGCAAATTATCGGTTGGCTCGCGAATGGAGAGAAGTTGATGGTAAAAAACTACTTGAAAGTGGAGCAACAGAAGAAGCCGTCCATGGTAAGAGTTTTTCTTTTTTTCTTAAAAAAAAAAAAAAAGGACCCAGATTAATTTTTTTTACTAGAGGAGCTATTGAAGAGATTTCCTTATTGGGATGCGTTACATGAAGTATTCAGTAGTAATCGAACCTCTGCATGGCCCATGTCAATAAGTAGTATCACACACACAGAAAAACAACAACAACAACAACAACAAACAGAAGAAGATGAAGAAGATCTTTTTAAATTAGATGATGTTACCTTGAAGAAAAGACGTCGATTGAGTGACAGCCATGTGGAAACATCAAATAACACATCTCTTGCCAACAGTCCGACTCACTCTACACAATCATTACCTGCTATCAGTCATCCTAATAATAATAATAATAATAATAATAATCTTACAACTCCTCCTTTTACTTCTAATAATTATAAATTTACAAACTCACCACCTCTAGTGATCCGCCCTCTGCCACGTGTATTACCACCCGCCAACCATTATTTTGATCCTCAACCACATCATTATAATAATGCACCATTAACACCTCAGCCTTCAAGAGATGTCCTTGCCGAATCACTTATCCAAGTGACACGTGAAAAAGAGGCAGGTAGAATGAAAAGATCGCAAGAAATGCTTCAATTCTTGAGAGAAAAAAGACTAGAAAGAGATCAACTGCTGCTAGAACGAGAAATCACAAAACGAGTGAAAGCAAAGGCCGATCTTGTCAAACACTTAATTGAAGCAGGATTCGATAAAGAAGCTATTGCAGAGCAATTGAATAAACTATAAAAAAAAATAAAAATGAATTTCTATAATTGGTCCTATCCTTTGCCACACCTTGGCGACGGAATGATCCTTTTTTGGTAGCTTGTGCCGAACAATTCATGTCCTTTTTTGTGGGAATGTTCATATCGGCGTTTAAATGCCTAGCATTTGAAATGATCGACAAAGCAGAAACTTTTTTTGGTTAAAGCCTTTTTTTTTTGCACTATTCCCGAAATCAAAGTCGCATCCAGCGAATTTGAAAGTTACAAAGATAAAAAAAGCCGTGTTTGTGTTATTTTCTTTGCGGCTGATGACAAGTCAGATGTCGTATCTATAGAAATACCGTCGTACAAGAGGGTTTGGCAAATCTATACCTCAGCTTTCTGAAACCTTTTGACAATGTTTAAAACTCTGCACATTTTACAATGTGAAATGAGAGCAATCTGATTTATACAAAGATGGATCATTTTGCCGATGAACTGTGTGCTTTGAACCTATAAACTACGTTGCTGATGAAAAAGTGTACGCTCATCAGACCATTAGCTCTCATACAGAATATCTGCATGGTATACCCTTGCGAGAGCAATTCGGAGTCTGTTATTACACAGATTCCCAAGCTAAAGAATCCAGGCATTCGCATAAGAGAAACAGGTTCCAAGCATGGATACACAGTGTACACTGAGCAAGATAAACAAGATTTTTCAAATTGATGTTTGAGAAGGCTTTGAGCAGTAAACAGTTTGAAATTCATGTTTGTTCAGTGCATAGATGGGTGATACAATACGATTCTCAATGAACACACAACAGAATTCTTCTAGAATACATTGGTGAGAGACCGTTGATTGTCCTGGAGTGGTTACTTTAGATCTTCAAGTGGGCCAGGGTTTCGAAAAGTACGCCCCAATCGATTTGTGAAGAGTAAATACAACGTGTTATTGGACAAAAGCAATATGATTCTAAACATTTTTAAATACATCGCTTTTATCAAACAATCTTTTATTCAGTGTAGATACGTATGCGCCCATATCAAGAAGTGCCTGCAGTCTTTATTTTTCCTATACTATTCAATTCAACATCTAACGATTGCGTGGGATGTGTGTCTTTGCCAAACTTATCAACATTAGCTCTACGAGTCAACTAAAGACCCGTCCCATATTTTCTGGATGATTATAAATAAATGTGTAATTAGGCTAGCTATCATTATTACTCACAGATACTAAAAAGCATAAATGCTATTGTTTATTCTTTCGCGTTCAAAACCGCCGACGTTGCCAAACCAATCTGACGTGTTGATGAGATAATCATTATAATAACTCGAGTATAATCTTACAGTATGGCATGCATTTTACCTTGTGTATCACCAATTGCATTCTGCTTGGCTAACAATTCGCTGTCTTTTTTTTTTTATCTCTTTCGTTCAATGGATCACTTGCTTTACAACATACGGACACGAAGATGTAGTCCACTGCTGATCTTTCTTTCAGCTTGTTACACATTGCTTCTAAAAGTATAATTCCATTAGCGTCGTCTTTTGCAGTTGGAGATTTTCTAGCATAGCCAATCGTGATGTAATCCTCATCCTTCAAATTATAGATAAGTTTTTGATACACTAGTAAATAGGTGTACACTTGGTGTACGCAAAAATGCACTTAAAAATAGTCAATACTGCGGGCGCTGCCTCTACCCACTACCTATGATGTCGCCCAACAAAGCTTTTGAATATGTAGCGTCAAACTAAACATGACTTTATGAAGTTGCCATCTTGGATTGTTTATTTTCAAGAAGAAAAAGAGATAATAAAGAAGTGCTGTTATTTATTATTTATTTATGTTGTCAGTTTGATCAACCAAGACCACCAATAATAAGTTCGTATTTTATATCAGAGAGCGAACTGGACAGCCTTGGGTAGGCAAAGACTTTGGCAGTGTAGAGTTGTAAAGTGACAACATAGGTAGCGGCCGTAGCATTGGTCTATTTTTGAGTGCATTTTTTAGTGTACCAAGTGTTTGTCAAAAAAAAAAAAAAAGTCCAGCAGGATCATCTAAGTAGCAAATGTTGACATTGAATTTATCAAGTCTCTTGGAAAGACAAGCAACGTTTTCTTCAGTGTATTTTTCGTCATAGAACATATAAATCGCTTAGTTCCTGGTTATACACTCTTTCCGGAAAGTAAATTCGCCTGTGATCGAAAATAAATACACCCATGGTGAGAACAAAATTCATGTTGCATGAAATGTAAATTCGTCGTCGCCAAGAATATTTTCGTAATATTAACAGGTGGGCTGTCTTGGAGTTGAAATTAACTTAATATTAGAAATAGCCCTCTTTAGTCTGTTTGTGAAAGTTTAAATTCTTTATTCGGTCTTTCCATGAAATCAGAAGAACATGTAGTCATATTTGACAATGCAAAACTAGTCTGTCCTCATGGTCCTTGCTCTGACTCGCTTGTCCCGCCCTTTTTGCTCTCTGGCATGTATATCTGGAACGTTCTCCCAGTTGCCTCTTATTGTGCTCTGGGTTCTCTCTGTCCTCCGTTCCTTTTTTTTTTTGTTTAAACAATCCTGGGTAGTTATCGCTACCCTCCCCAGAATGCACATTGGTGGTAAGTAAGACTAATATTAGGATATATGCTCTAATACTAACATATGTTTCTCTCTTTTTCTACATATAAACTCATTATCTCTCTCTCTCTCTCTTTTGACATGATGTCGTTTTATTCAAACATATTTTTCTTTGTCGTCTTTTTACGCAAATAATTTTTTTATTTTATGACAACATTTTATAAAATTAATGTCAATAATTAATAAAAATACAGTAGTTGTCCTGGCGATAGAGATAATTTTAACCTAGTTTTTATCCTGGCTACTATCCTAGCCTTTAAAAAATGTCTAATTGTGTCTAATTTGGAAGTCTGCAATGGTCTCAAGAAAAAATGATTTCATCCAATGAGAAGCATTATTGAGAGGGTATTCAAATAGTCCAACAGAACCAATTGTATGCCACGGTAAAACTCAGTAACTCAACTGAAATTTACTACACGATTATTGGCCAACCAGTTTTTGAGAAAAAAAAATTTTTTTTGACAGTCCACATTGAAAAAAGTATAAATAGAGCAAGAAAGTAAGCAAGGTGGTTTTTTCTTTAGTGACCGTACTCTACAGGATCTGTATGCAGTACATCTCTATTCTACGTTTTCCAAACGAGATACAATTCCAAAGTTAGTCGATGATTGTTAGTAGCCCTTCTTTTGAGTGAAGTGTGTTGCGAACTATCTCTCTGAGTGGTTCACAGCAGTTGATGATCTCGCCTGTCTTTTATTCCAAGGACATGGCAGGGAAGGCGCTACAAGTCTGATAACTTTATCCTTTTTTTTATATTAATGAAAATGAAAAAATAAGAGAATTTTTAGGGAAGTCTAGATATTATACTAAAGCATTGAACAGCGTGGATACTACAGATCAGTTGGCTAATTCAAGACGCTTACGACGAATAGCACGAGTGTGTCTTTGTCCAAGCCCCTAATATCTTTATAAAATTCAATTGGGTTTAATTGTATATAAAATAAAAAATTTAGATATGCAAATGATACATTGGATATAGTGGATGTGTAGTAATAATTTATTTAATAATCAATTCATTTTGTTACTCCTCCATCATAGCCTTGAAAGTATCAGCAAATGTGAGTTTTGGAGGAGCGAGTTCGATAATTTCTTTACTGGTTGTGCTGTTAGAGGTTGAGCATTCACCCCGCCATAAATATCCACAGCCGGCCAAAAACGACGACAAAAAGGTCTTTGGATAAACGTTCGCCGTAAATAGGTCATTTAAAAAGCCTATGGACTTGTACTTCACATCTTGTGCTTTGACACCGGCGTACTGTTCAACTGCTTCCACTATCTGCTTTCCGGTAATATCCTCCGGTCCGTTAAGAACATATTTGGCTTGATTGTGTGGGGTAGGGTCATCGAGAGCTAGAAGATGAGCTCCGACCTTGCCGACATCTTCTGGGTCGATGAGTGCCACAGGAGTATCAGCAGCCAGCATGATGTTTAAGGTCTCTTGGTTCCCGGTCTTTTGGTATTGCTTAATCCAATCTACGGCAGAAGTGATACAGGTGTTGGTAAAAAGGTTTGGTTGGAGAGAAGTCCATTGTAAATTCTTGAACTCTGGCTGACTTAGCAGGTTTTCACTGGCCCAGTGCGAGCGACCATAGAATACAGGGCTGGTAGGACCTACATATTTCTCAACTGTCGAAACTTTCACTACATACTTGACTCCGGCTTGTAGCAAGGCATTGTAGAATGCAGATTCATCCAAAAATTGATGCGGCAAGTTGTGTGGTGCAATGTAAACTCTAACCACTTCTTGTTCCTTGAGCCAATCAGCGTCGATTGTAGTCCAGTCTTTCTCTTGCATCTCCACAAATGGTAACTCGGCAAGCTTCTGGGAAGTAGGGCTATTCAAGGAGCGGGTTAAGCCGAGGATTCGATACTTGCTATTCTTGGATTCTAGCAACGTAGAAAGGTTACGCATGACGCTTTTGCCAGTGCTACCGGTTGCGCCAACGACGAGGATAGTAGGAGCCATATTGATAAGTTGAGTGTTGTTAATTTTTACTGATGTGGGTTAAATCGCTTTATATATATATATAATATTGTTTTGATTATAAATTCAATGTAGATTATTCAGCGTAAAATCAAAGTTGTCTTTAGTTCCGGGGATTAATCCAATCATATTGCTTCCATTGGCACAAAAGCCTATGATTGGCAGGATAAATACGGCATAATGTATGCCGAATTTAAATCACCAAGAAAAACCCTATGCGAACCTCAGATATTCTAGTTTAATTTCAATTTGCACTTCACGACAACAACAAATTGGCTCAATGGAATTAAGCTCAGGCGAATAAGGAGGAAAGAGAAACGCGCTCAAAAGCTACAACTTACAGTAAACTTTTCTACACTCTCTGATGTATGAATTGGAGCTTATCCATAATGATGTAGTGATCTTTGAATCCTACATACTTATTCGAAATATCCAGAGTACTTGCGATAAAGCCAAAAAATGATATGCCATAGTACTTTTTGTCTTTGCTGCCTAGGCCCGCCCATTTTTCTTTTCTTTGATGATCGTTATAGAATGAATATTATGATTTACATAATAGGTAAAGACAGAGTCTGTGCATAGTCGAGTTTTTGCGTTCATCATCAGAGCATTTTTCAATAGAAACAGCGTCTTGCCATATAAAAAATATGTCTCATGTTTGCTTTTAGTGAATTTTCTTTGGTAAAACAGATTGCTGCTAAAATGTATCATAACTACGCATTTTGTCAACTGCAGCCTAATAGATTCATTTATGGAGACTCTTGTCAATTTAAAGGGTAAATTTCTTTGATGCATTCATATTTAGTTATGCTATGCAGTAACAGTAAAAAAAGACACAGGGATTAGACTGTGTGCTGCATGTCAATTATGAGCATTCACTGCAGGATTTTTTTAGTTGGCATGGCAACCATGAATAATTTTTTATGAGACACTTGTGACTTGCCTTCATAAATGAAATTAGAAGAGAAAAAACGGTGAATTTAATACGTTCCTAACCAATTCTATTACTATGGGCATCTCTGGACTATTACCACTATTAGGACCTATAACAAAGCCAATACATATTCAAGAATATGCTGGTAAAATAGTGGCCATTGACGGGCACTGTTGGCTTCATAAAGGATCCTTTTCCTGCGCATTAGAATTAGCTTTAAATAAACCGACAACAAAGTAAGAGCTTGGGATGAATGTCATATGCCACACTCATACTAAATATATGCATGTATACAGATATATTTCATATTTTATGAATCTTATCAATATGCTACGATTCTATAAAGTCATACCACTCGTCGTCTTTGATGGGCAACCTTTACCCATGAAGCAAGAGACGAACAATAAACGTGCACAGTAAGCAAACAAAACAAAAAAGGCAGTTCATGTGTACTCATTTTTTGTAGGAAACGCAAAGAAGCATATAAGACAGGCCTAAAACTGATAAGCGATAATAAAATGAAAGAAGCTTTACCTTATTTTCAACAATCAACAAGTATCACACAAGACATGATTCAACAAGTGATTAAAGTAAACACGCTACTACGAAAGTACAATGTATGTATACTTACCTTTGTACTATAGAAATTGGATGAAGTTGGTGTACAACATATTGTGGCTCCCTATGAAGCTGATGCTCAACTTGCATATCTAATGAAGAAGAACTACGTACAAGCCGTAGTCACAGAAGACTCAGATCTGCTTGCCTTTGGTTGCTCAACCGTCATATTTAAACTAAACAGATATGGAGACTGTGAGCGTATTTTTTTTAACGATATACCACAAGTGATCAACATTAAGCCTTTCACAACGACTACACTGCGGCATATCTGTATGCTCTCAGGCTGTGATTATATACCTTCTCTCAAAGGGATCGGCTTAAAAACTGCAGAAGCACTCCTTAGAACCCATACCACAATTGAAAAGGTAAATATTATTGTTTTCTTGACGTTAGTATTTTATATATACGGCGTTTATAAAAGGGGGAAACTTTCTCTTTGCTTTTCATTACTTTTTATTCACACTATTCTATTTAACAGGTAATGAGAGCTCTTAGATACAAATCTTCTGTTGAACAATATCAGCAAGACTTTGAACGTGCAGAGTATGCTTTTCTGTATCAATATGTTTATGATACGAATATGCGAGACTGTGTACGTTTAAATGAGCTGCCTGAAAATGCCAATCAAGATCATCTTCCTCTACTTGGTACCCATCCTGAGCAAACCAAGCCTAAGGATATAACGAATAATGAGTTTGCGAGCTTATTTTATGATAAGGAATCAAATAAGGAGAACATCCCTGTAAGCCAATTATATTACATAGACTGCATCAGTTGACATTTTGTTTATTATTGTTATTTTTTCTTGTAGCCATGGCTTAGATATGATGATAAGCGTGCGGCGAATGGCAACTCTTCTCCATCTGGTTCTGGTACTTCAAGTATTACTGCTCTTTCCACAGTAAAATCAGATAAGCTTGCTACAAAATCCTCTATGGCCAAGTTCTCTCTATCAAGCAAATTTAAAGCACTTACCAAAGATAAGCCCTTAAAGAAAGTTATGGCCGTAAAGAAAGATGTCGTAAAGGATATCGTTGAATTAACTACGGATGGCAAAACATCTCTCAAACGCGCCTTTTCTTTCACTAGTCAAGGTGACAGTCAAGAAAATCAAGATGATTATCCTTCTTCTCTTCCTTCCTTGTCAGACTCTGTCTCAACCTTGTCATCTCAAGAAGAAAATGTTGAGCCTTTCATTCGACTGGACAAACACAAATCCATTGATACCACCATCAATCTTCATGTAAATAAGAAACGCGTCTTGGGCTCAAGCACAAATGTGCGCTCTTAGGATTCCTCCTATTTTCTTGTTCATTTTCAATATTTATGCGCATTGTATTTAAACACAAAAGTCTCATCATAAAGTAACATAATATAAACACATCATAATCGAAGCTTTTTCTGTTGTAGATACACACAAGCTGTTGCGACAGTTAAAGTGGCTTACATGCATTTTCAGATCTATCGTGGGCTTTGCTATCGTCAGGAATCATTTGTTCTATATTTATGAGCCTTTGTACGATGTAGAAAGACTATTTGAGCACAATAATAGCATTGAACCTGAGATCATGAATGATTCTTTTTGGCTACTTAATGTCAATCCAATGCATGCATTTAGTCATATAAACTTATATACACCATTTTGTCTATACAATAAAAATACCAAAGGGTTGGCATTTACGTCACGTGTCTTGCCTTTTCCGGTTTTGTTCAATTGTTTGATTCATTTTTGTCTTCTTTTTTTTTTTTCTTTTTCTTTTTACTCAAAAGAAAGGGGACGAAAAGAGAGAAAAGAAAAGAAACAAAAGAAAGAAAGACACTATTGTAATGACATTGGAGAAAAATAAAGATGACTTCCCCTTCTTCTTCTCCAGCGACCGGCATTGTTTCTGCAAATATTAAACTATTCAATAGTAAATCAGAAAGTGAACCACCTCCAATCACTAAAAAACCACAACTGCCTTCATTACCACCCAAGCCTGCAAATATAAAAGTGTTATTAGAAAATGATATTAGTACTAATAATAATATAAATAATAATCAACTTATACCTCCTCCTCCTCCACCTCCACCTCCACCTCCACCAAGACCATCCGTAACTAAACTTCAAAAACACCAACAACAGAATACCAAAAAGCTATCCACGCCTCATTTTATTCCAGCACAAAAGAGTGGATCGTCCACATTAAAGAACATGTTTGGAAAAGTAGTCGAAAGTGTTAGCGGTAAAGAAATACACTACATGATAGAATGCATGTGTCTAATGGAGTCTTGATAGAACTATGGCCTGTACAAAGCAATAATACCAGTAGCACGTCAACATCTATGGCAAGTTCCAGTTCTATTCATACAAAAATATCATCTCCATACAACATGGTTCATGTGACGCATGTAGGATATAACTCTCAAACTGGAGAATTTACAGGAATGCCAAGAGAATGGCAAATTCTATTACAACAGAGTGGTATCACGAAAAAGGAACAACAACAGAATCCTCAGGTAAATTAGCTATGAAATAAAAAGAAAAAACAAACAAACAAACTGACTTTACAACCATAGGCCGTACTGGATGCACTGGATTTCTTTAAAGAATCCAACAAGGACTCTGTTTGGGAAAAATTCGATAATGTTCATCCACGTCACTATAACGCACCTCCGCCGTTACCGCAGCGCGCACGGCCCACTGGTGAATCAAAACCCATCGTGCCTTCTCGGCCACTCTCACAGCGTACACCCCCTCCTATACCAGCTCGACCGGAATTGAAAAAGCAACCGCCACCTAAACCTCCAGCATCATCGAAACCGAAAAACCTCATCACACCGCAAATACAACAACAAGAACATCAAGAACAACCAAATCAAGAGCAGCAACAACATGGCTCTGTCTATATTGCATCTATGCCAGCGCCTTTAGATCCTGATCTGGATAACTTTGACCAATATAGAAAGCAGAGAAGAGAACAGCGACAACAAAAGGAAGCAGTAAAGGATGCTCAAGTGATTGCTGATCTTAGAGCGGTTTGTACCGAGGCCGATCCTACGAAATTGTACAGGAATATGATAAAGATTGGACAAGGTGCTACAGGTGGTGTGTATATAGCTCAATCAGTCGATACGAACATGTCTGTTGCCATCAAGCAGATGAATTTAGCACAACAACTAAGAAAGGAGGTCATTATTAATGAAATACTCGTGATGAGAGAGGCTCAACACAAGAACATTGTCAACTATATTGACTCATTTTTGATCACGAATGAGTTATGGGTCGTCATGGAGTATATGGAAGGAGGCTCACTAACGGATATCGTGACAACGAGTATGATGACAGAGAGCCAGATAGCAACTGTATGTCGAGAGACATTGGAAGGTATACATCATCTGCATCAATTAGGTATCATTCATCGTGATATCAAATCTGATAATGTCCTCTTGGGTTTGAACGGCCAAGTAAAACTAAGTAAGTGATGGGTAGCCATTGAATGTGCGTGTGATAAAAAGAAAAATAACAGTATGATTGTACATAGCTGATTTTGGTTTCTGTGCAAGGCTTAATGATTCTGAAACGAGAACAACAATGGTAGGCACACCTTATTGGATGGCACCAGAAGTAGTGACCCGTAAAGAGTACGGACCAAAGATTGATATCTGGTCATTGGGCATAATGACGATTGAGATGATTGAAGGAGAACCTCCTTATTTACACGAGAACCCATTAAGAGCACTCTATCTGATTGCCACGAACGGCACACCTTCGCTACAGCACCCAGATGAACTGTCTGATGCGCTTAAAGATTTCTTGAAACAATCCTTGACTGTCGACAGCAAGGGTAGACCTGATGCAAGCGCCCTGCTGAGTCATCCATTTCTTCAGCGTGGGGATCATGTTCGAACCTTGATTCCACTGATAAAAGCAAGTAGAGATTTAAAGAAAAAGAGCTCCTGAGATACACACACACACACACACACACACAATGGCTCGCAACTGTACAAAAATACACATCTTTTATATTAATAAATTCACGCTGGTGTAATGTTTACAATTTTGGGGAGATGAAGTTGTCAATTGTATACATAGTTTATTGTTTTTCACTTAGTTCTTCTGCACTAGGTGTTTCTTGTCTTTTTGCATTCAAAAAGGCAGCACCTTCCTCTGCTTCAATTTCATGTAACTTCTTCAAGTTCGCTTCGGGTATTGGCGTCGATGGTATGTCTTGATAATGATTCTCGATGGAAGTAGTTAACTTGTCATTGATGCCTAATAGTAGCTCTACACAAAAAAGTGATATTAGATTAAAGAAGTATAATAATAAACGCGTACCTAATTGAGAAGGTTCTGATACATTTGGTATTCTTTGACACACTGCCACTTGAAGCTCTTTACATTTGGTTAACATATCCTCATCAACATCAGATTTTGCCATTTCTTCAAGTATCTCCAATGCTTCCTGTATTAAATTTGAGTCATCATCTACTTTTCCCTTCGTAACAGCCTCTAGACGTTCTTGAAGGGTCAATCGAGCGGTTGCTTGTGTTGTTGAGACCAGGTTGTTTTTTGGTTCGTTTTCTGTTGTCACTGTTGCTTTTTTGGTCTGCTGAGCGTTTCTGGTGCAAATGGCCAACATGTCGTGGTGTATCTGTATCATCTCCTCATCGTTTGTCTATATCTTTTTTTGTCAATCACAAGTTCAATACAGGTTTTATGCGTGTTTTACCGATATGTTTATGTCAATAAAGGTAATATTGTGATTGAGACGGATGGAGACAGCGATGGCCATCATCCCTGCAATATCAATAAGTGGGTTTTTGGATAGATCTAATCGCGACAGTGATTTGTTTTCGGCCAAGCTTTCTGCAATTGCAATAACAGCTTCTGTTGTCAATCCTGTATCAGAAAGACATAGATCCTTTAATGAACGGTTGACTAAAAGCGCTTGTTTGATAGAAGCAATCTAAAGGGATGAGTTAGGTTTGATAAAATCATAAAGACAACGCAACTTACGCCATCCAAGCTTTGTGTGCAAATAGAAGGGTTATTTCCCAAGTCTAGTTTCTCTAAATGTTGATTGTATTTCTTTTTGGTGTTAATGCTTGATATTTTTAATCATCATTGTAAACTTACCAGAGCTTCACCGATAAGGTTACAGCCTTTCGCGTCTAATTTACATTGTCGTAGAGATAAGGTTCGTAGATTTTGATTTCTTTTTAGTGCTTGTGCGATATATTGAATCCCTGTGCCAATCTCGTTGCCATCCAATTCCAGGTGTTCTAATGATCCACCCGTGTTGTCATAGTCTCTGAGCATCACCCCTATTGACAGTGCGCCTTGATGGTTCATTCTATTTTGATGTAATGTCAAGTGTTGTAGACGCGATTTTTTAACTCCTGAAGCAAGTATCTGTAACTGTGCAGTTGTTCGTATCATGCATCCATTCAAAATGAGTCGAGACATTGAGCTTGTGGTAATGGCAGCAAACAGATACTGAGTTGCCTTTTTGTCCAATGTATTCAAAGAGAGATCCAGTGTTGATAATTGTCGAGACTATAAATATGATATGTTTATAACAATACATCATTAAAGCATGTACTCATGTACCTCTTTGGCATAAACAGAGATGTATTTGTAACCAATCGCTGTCAGTTTTGGGTTATTGGATAGATTAAGGTAGGTGATTTTATCATTTTCTAATAAGCTGTGCATTAATATCTTGACAGCCTATGTTTATAGCATATGTAAAAAGTCAATATTTACTATTTATAATAATAATCTATCGTATAGACTCTTACATCGTCTTCTAATCCAGAGTTGCAAAGAATTAACTCTCTGATACCAAAGTCAATAGACATGATATCTGCTAAAGGTGACATGGATTGTTTGGTGATATGCTGATTAGTCAAGTCAAGTCGTGACAAGGAAGTAGCTTGTGGTTGCATCTATTCATGTGTTAGCTTTTTCCTTGTATTTCTGATATCTTTATGGATACAAACAATCTCTTACAATCAAGGTAGATACAAAAGAATCAATAGTCGGCTCTTGCTTATTCTTACAAATAAGCTCATAAAGTGACAGTAGCTGAAGGGATGTTTGAACATTGACTGGTTCAATTACCACCTTTTCTAGTGTATCTTGTTCCTTTATTAAAATATATTCTGTCACCAGATCTGTCTTTACTGGAAATCGTACTCGACGAAGTTCCTTGGGTGAAAGTTCATTGATTATGTCGTTACTATTCTCCTGGTCTTTATTTCTAAAGTTGAATAGACTTGTGTCATTGTTTAATTTGGAAAACCATGAGCCATTTTGATTATTTGTTGGCTTGCTAGCCTTCAAGATACTTTTCGACATGAGTCTCCCTTTTTTAAACAAGAAAAAAAGAAAGTAATCTGAGTTTAATTGGTGTCTTTATGAAATCAAGTGAGAACAAAAGGCTGATGATATCGCCTTTTTCGTGTAAATACTATAAACATGGAAATACCTCCTGAATTAAAATACATCACACCTTATATTCAACGTGGTCAAGAACTACTATCAAGAGAGCCTGTTGTGGCTTATTATGGTAATGTATATACATTGTAGAGTTATTCATTTAACATGTAGTTTAGCTCAGTATTATGCTGCAAAACTCGCCATTAGCAGAGGTCCTCGTACAAAAGAAACAAATGAATACTTGTCTCACCTGCTTGAGTCCCTAGAGACTGTAAATATTGATATAAAAGAAATACTCTATTGACCGTATTGTATGTAGCAAAAGAAAAGCTTAGGTGACAATGAAGCTGTTACAAACGACTTGGTTGGTTATGCTCATATTGAAAACTTTGCTTTAAAGATATTTTTAAATGCAGATAATGAAGACAGAGCAGGAAAGGCAAGCAAGTAAGTTGTGGATAGAAAATAAGGGTAAAAGCTTATTGATTCTCGTGATCAATAGAAAGACAGCAAAGACTTTCTTGGCTGCATCTGTCTTTTTAGAGCTTTTAAAGACATTTGGAGATATTGATTCTGAAGTAAGAATGAAGCGTATTATGTATTTATATAACCATCATATCCGTACAGGTTGAAGCAAAAATCAAATATGCAAAATGGAAGGCAACCGATATCATGAAAGCCTTACGTGAAGGACGTCAACCCACAGCTGGTCCACCAATAGATGAGTCAGAACAACAAGAGCAAGTTCCTTCTATCTCAGAATTTCCAAGTCCTCCATCAAATTTCACCGCACCTCTGCCATCCGCAAACAGTCAGCTACCTGATGTGCCCACTGCACCTGCTGCACCTGTTGTACCTGCCGTCACCGCTCCGCCCCCTGTACCAGCTGCTGCACCCGCACCTGCGCCTATTCCCTCTTCCTTACCAGTACAATCGCCTGTATCCACCATGACAGTAGCTGAGGTTTCAAGTGTGGATATTTCACACGCTCAAAAGTGTGCCAAATGGGCTATCAGTGCTCTAAACTTTGAAGACATAATCACGGCACGTCAAATGTTTTTGGACGCATTGAATGCGATTGGGTTCAATGAGAAAAATGATTTTGGTAACAAATAAAATCTCTGTTTTTATTAATTATGTAGCTTTCGACAATACTGTTTTGCATAAACTAGATACGTTCTCTGACCAAGCAGCCAATGCTTCATATTTATGCGCATCCGTAGTTCTCCTTTCAAGTTCAAGTCGACGATTCACTTGATCAATTTTCCCTGATATTCTGTCGTCTAGAATAAGTCCTACGAGTAATTCTTCAACTTCATCTTCTGGTATATTTAATTGCTTTCCAGAAGAAAAAAAAATATAGGTGAGCATTCCACATGAATGCTTAATATTATGAGTTACCTTTGATATGAAGTTTATATCAATACGTGTATAGGGCTTGATCAGTTTAATGACTACTTGTGTTCGAATATTTCTCAAGACGTCATCAATATAAGCACGAATAAAAGGATCGCCCATGATTGCATTATGGTTTGCTAAAGGAAGGATGGTTCATAATGTATCTCTTTTTATAATCCTTTTCTTTTACCTTTTAAGATTTGTTCAAATTCAGCAATATCTTTTCTTTGAAAAGCACTGACCAGGTTTGTCATTGCTTCTATCTCTTTATCATTTTTATATCTAATCTATCATGTTAGTTTACATGAATATACTTTTAGATATCCATACGGTTTGGTCTCTTGAGAATCAAATGGATTGATCTGAGATTCTGTCAGCATGTTGGCTAATACAAGGTATTTCAACACTTGTATACGCTGTGGACTACCAGCTTCATCATAGTTTTTAAATGATTCAAAAAAATCCATCTGAGCAGCATCCCATTGTTCTACAGACAATCTTAGATATATACACACACTACAAAATATATAAACTTACTTTCACTCATATGCATTTTACCACCACATTCTCTAATGACACCCATGATACGAGGATGTGGTATAGCTGATTTAACAGATAAACATTGCTGATACAGTTCTTTTAGCTTTTTGTTATTCTTGGTTTCTGTACACATTTGGATTTCCAGCGCGAGTATTTCTAATAGATGCGTTCCTTTTCTTTGATCATCTGTTCCATCATCCTTTTGACATGCAACGTGTAACTGATTCAATATCTTGCTCAATCTTCCATATTCTTTTCTATCCAACCATAGTTTTGCTAGTTTTAGGTTGATTTTGACCCATAATCTTTCATTTTTTGTTTCAATCATTGAATCTAGGGTTGTTTCATATAATCTCTCCATAAATGATGTATTTTCTGTAGAAGATACATAATCTAATATGTTGTTGATACTCTTTTCGCTGTAATTTCTTGACACGGCTGATTTGACATAAGTCAACAACTGACAATAGTATTTTAATGTCTATACAGAGAGAAGAGTTAATGTTATACAGCATTGTATAAATAACACGTACATCATCTAATTTGTCAAGTTGAAATGATATCTTGATCATTTGCTTTAAAGCCTTAAACCCCCTAAATGTAACTATGAATGAATTTTTTATGCGCATTATTTTACTATTTTATGCTTTTACCAGTCGCCCTTTTCTTCTTCTGTATCAACTACGCTTTGGAACTCTGCAAGAGCTTCTTGAGGATCATCTTCCTTTTTAGCTAGATAATTATATAAGTCTCATATATGTCTTGTTTTATATATTACCTTTTGCATTATAATATTTGTTTTCTAAATCAACATCGGGTTCATCTTGGTCTTCATCGTCTTCATATTCAAAATCATAATCCTAACAAAAAGTCATTTTAATATATCAAACGCGTATATATTCATATCTTACTTCTTCGTCTTCAAGCATAAAGTCATCGTCGTCACTCATTTTTATAATGAAACGAAAAAAAGAAAGAAAGAAAGAGAGAGAGAAAAAGTTAAACTCACGTCACTTCTTTTTTTTTTTGTTATTTACCTTATTAAGACACCACTTGTTTGACCTTTTCATTCTCTCTTTATTTTTGTAATAAATGGTATCAACAACAATAGATAACGAAGACGCAAAAAGTACCAGTTCAACATTAGTCAATGGAGGAGAAACAACAAGAAATAACCATAATGTGCAAATGAGACATGGTTTTGACCAAGAACTATATGAAGAAGACATTATTCGCTTTCTTTATTATTCAGAAAAGCGACATGAGACTAATGGCAAACCAAATACACTGACGAAAAATACTTTAAAGGATTGGGTAAACGACATGTTGTGATTAATGTCTAATGCTTATGCATATTCTCTTTTGTTCTATCTATTATAGCGTTTAAGAGAAAGAATAAAGACTGTATCAGGTAATGTTTACTTTTGTGGAGAAAAAAAGTTTTATCAACACGCACAATAGGACTCTTGGTCGTCTGTCTCAACATTGGCACAGATCCTCCAGATGTTGTAAAGACAAATCCTTGTGCCAAACTAGAATGCTGGATAGACCCTTTTCTACTCGTTCCTTCAAAATCATTAGAGGCTATTGGAAAGAACTTACATAATCAATATGAAACTATCAACGGGCGTACACGGTTTAAACTATCACTTGATCCTTCAGTGGAGGAAACCAAAAAGGTGTGCTGTCAAATGCGACGAAACGCAAAAGAAGAACGAATACTATTTCACTATAATGGTCATGGCGTGCCTAAGCCAACCACAAGCGGCGAAATTTGGGTGTTCAACCGAAACTATACTCAATATATCCCCGTTTCTCTATTTGATCTTCAGTCATGGCTAGGATCGCCCGTTATTTATGTTTGGGACTGCTCAGCGGCTGGTAATATTATTAATGCATTCAATCGATTTGCCGAACAACGAGATTCAGAAGCTATGCGATTATCACAAGAACAGCATCATCCGACAACTTCTTGGAAAGATTCCATTCAGTTGGCTGCCTGTGGCCCGACAGAAACGTTACCCATGAATCCTGATTTACCTGCTGATGTCTTTACAGCTTGCCTGACAACGCCTATCGAAATGTCGCTTAGATGGGTTGTCATGCGTAATCCACTGCTGACATCTAATATTACCATGGACATGGTCCTACAGTTACCCGGTCGCGCGACCGAACGACGAACACCCCTGGGCGAGCTGAATTGGATATTTACGGCAGTGACAGATACGATCGCGTGGTGCGTGTTACAAGATCAACCCGAATTATTTAAACGATTGTTCAGACAAGACTTGATGGTGGCCTCCATGTTTAGAAACTTTTTATTGGCCGACCGTATTATGCGATCTTATCAATGTACACCGATGTCTACACCAAAACTGCCAGAGACTCATGATCATCCCATGTGGCAAGCTTGGGATCTCGCTGTCGATATGTGTCTGTTTCAACTACCTGCGCTCAAGGCTGCCGAAGCAGGTGGGCCGCCTTACGACTATCAACCGAGCACGTTCTTTTCGGAACAGTTGACTGCATTCGAAGTCTGGCTATCAGAAGGTGCTGTGAATCCAAAGATCCCGGAACAGCTGCCTATCGTGCTCCAAGTGTTACTCAGTCAAGTACACCGTCTGCGTGCTCTTATCTTGCTTAGTCGATTTTTAGATCTCGGACCATGGGCCGTCAATGCCGCTCTTTCGGTTGGTATCTTTCCTTATGTGCTTAAGTTACTACAAAGTCCTGCTGCCGAACTCAAACCTGTGCTGGTCTTCATCTGGGCTCGTATTCTGGCTGTTGATCGATCTTGTCAAAACGATCTCCTCAAGGATCACGGCTATGCTTACTTTATCAACATTCTCACACCCAATAACGCCATGCTCAGTATTCCTCATGTGTCGGAACATCGAGCGATGAGTGCATTTATCCTGTCTGTCTTTTGCACAGATTTTAGAACAGGACAGCAGGCTTGCTTGAGAGGAAATGTCATATCCGCTTGTTTAGCTCATGTGAATGATCCAGATCCTCTTCTTCGTCAGTGGGTTTGTCTTTGTTTGGCTCAAGTATGGTTAAACAATAGCGAAGCGAAATCGATTGCCATTAATGAGAATGGACATGAAAAGTTGACTGCATTACTGAATGACAGTGTGCCTGAGGTGCGTGCCTCGGCCATGTATGCCCTTGGTACTTTCCTGTCAGATCCAAACAAGACAGAGCAAATTGTCAATATTGAGCACAACATTGCCATCTCTGCTCTCTGTGTCATGTCTGATGGCTCATCCATGGTCCGACGTGAATTTGTGATTGCATTATCCCATATTGTTCATCAAGCAGGTCCCGCCAAGTTTTTGGCAGCTGCCACTCAGACCATTGAAGAGGATCAGCGTATAAATGATAAATTAAGAGGATCAGGTGCAAGACAGTCTGACTGGCGAGCGGCACTTGACGGCCATTTTGGATCCTCCAGCTATGATTCGGTGTACGCTGTTCTCTGGAAGGCGTTACTCAACTTATCTGTAGATCCTCATCCTGACGTATCAAAGGCTGCTTCCATTGTAGTAGATCACATCACAACCATGCTGCTCAACACACCATTGGTTGGGGAGTATGCGTCCAATTTAGCAAGAGAACAACAGTCTGCAAATGGCGCTGTTGCTACTGCTAGTACAAGTAGTGCGTCCCCCACCACTACTGTGGATGACCAAGAACTGCTTCGTGCAGCTACCAATCCTCATGCTCGTCGACCTACCAAGTTGACTCGCTCCGTTTCATTTGCATCAACACTACGCACGATATATAATTTTGGAAACTATTCTTATCAAGAACCGCCTAACGGAAATAATGCAGATCAGCCTCAGTCACAGCGCCAACAGAAGAGTATACATAGCTCTCATGAAGAAAAGACACTGCCGCTTTCATCAGGCTTCTATGATTGGAGTTGTGAATATTTTACAGAACCACAGATGCGTGCAGCTGAAGCTGACGAGCCAGGAAGTGTGATATATACCCAACGTAAATGGAGAAGAAGTCGAAACGAAAAGATTTTACAAGAATCAAACATGACCAAAGGCATGGCAGGTAGAGTATACAACAGATGTAAAGACGGTTTTTTATCAACATGTGTTTCATATAGGGTCCAGTCGATGGGACGAGCAACTGATTTCAATGTTTAATGATACTGAAGCCTCTCTATTAACATTCCATCAATTCGAGCCTCATCTAGTAGCAGCGGATTCATATAATTGTCTAGTGTAAGCTTAGTTTATTTGGGTATATTTCAGTTTTTATTGACATGCGCATCACAGAGTATGGGACTGGAAAACAGGCGCTCCGCTTAGTGTGATTGATAACCATAACCCTACACATAGCAGAATAACAGACATGAAATTTTTGAATGAAGAAGACGTGGCCCTGCTCTTGACTGGCTCAGGCAAGTCTTTTTTTTTTCGCATGTATATTTTCAAAACTCACCTTGAATGTAGATGATGGTGTTGTTCGTCTTTACAAGAACTATGATCAGGAGCAGGCAATCCTAGTTAGTTCATGGCGTGCTTTAAAAGATATGGAAAAGAGCAACTCAAGACAGAGTGGACTGGTCACTGATTGGCATCAGGCTCGTGGTTATCTCTTTACAGGTGGTGATTCTAAAGTGATTAAAATATGGGATGCACATCAAGAACTTCCCGTCATGGTAATTTGAACCCCCCCTTCTAAAATAACATTCATCTCACCTATCCTATAGGATATCCCTACACAATCCTTGGCATGCGTCACAAGTATTACTAGCGATCAAGTAAGTGGTAATGTCATTGTCGCTGGTTTTGGCGATGGATCCATTGGTGTCTATGATCGTCGATTAAGTCCACAAGAAAGGTATAAAAAAAACTAAAAGAGTTAGGTATTTACTTTTATTATAGCTTGGTCAAGAAATGGGACGAGCATAAGGCTTGGATCACAAACATTCATCTACAGAGAGAAGGTACTAGAGAACTGGTCTCTGGTGGATTTGAAGGTGATATCAAGATTTGGGATATTCGTGAATCACAATCCATAAAGACGATCGAAGCACACACTCACAGTGAGATGACTTCATTAGCTGTTCATGACCATAGCTATGTTATGGCGAGGTAATATGCTCATGTGAATCAGATGGAGAATACTCATGCTTATATATATATATATAGTGCTGGTGCTGACCAAGTCATTAAAGTTTGGAATATGGATGGTTATAGACTTTCGACCATTCGTCCCTCGTCCGGCTTTTTGAGTCAAAAGGCGACATCAACAAGAGCACTCTCCTTCCACCCAAACCTTATGGTTATGGCAGCGAGTGGAACAGATGGATATATTACAGTAAGTTATAATGAATAGTATATATATGTGTGTGTGCTTATCTTTTTTAGTTATATGGCGCACATATCGCAAATGGAAATATGTAAAATATGTCGACATGTATATCTTTTTATTATTATTCTACCTAGTAAAGCCACTATTATTATTATTATTTTTATTACCACTTGATTCGACTAAAGATGGTTGGCGGGGTATTAGCATCTGGTTCATATTCACGAGCTTTTGTTTTGATGCCTTCCATAATCTCTTTAAACGTCGATTTGTCTAAATCATCACGTTTGCTCAAGATGCTTTCAACAAACGCCAGAGGCACATCAGGATAAGCTTGTCTGAGCGTATAATAATCTACAAAGACCATGCGTCGATTACTTTCTAGTAATGTATGCACCTTTTCTAATACATCAAAGTGTTCCTCCATTTCCTTCACCGATGTATACTTTGCAAAGAAATTGAATGAGATGCGTACGTCGTTTTCAATACGTTCCAGGCACGAATTCATCAAAAACTTGGCATTCTTATGCCTCATAGCCTCTAAATACAGCATCAAGAAACGATCCAGCATGTCGCGTATCAATTGGTCAAAGATGAATGGATTCAAGTGAACAAAGTCGCTGCAGTAATCTTTAAAGGTCTCAATGATAGACGGGACCAAAGGTTGTTCATACCAAGTAGTGGTAAACAGTTCATTAAACACCGGCCTAATATCATTAAATGTTACTTCCAAAAGGGCTTCTCGTGCACTGGCCGCGATCTGTAAGTAACCGTTGATAGCCGTCGATAGTTTTTCCTCTACTTGTGATTTATAGTTGGCATCCACAATAGAGGGTACACGGTTCAAGATATCATTCACAAAGTCTGAGCATTTAATTTGATCGTTAGCAAGAGCCATCACGTACTCTATAAAGCCATCGCCAGGCTGCTCCAGTTGTTTTTGAAGTTCGGAAGCTAGCAGCTTCTTCCAAAAGCTCTGTGAATCCTTCATGACCTTGTGACATTCATTAACTACAAGATAAAGCAGTTTGCCTTGATTCGCTTCAGCAGCGACATCGATTTGTTGATTGATAATTTGAAATAGGTCCACAGCGCCTGACAGACCAAATTGTCCATCAGGCGACATTTCTGGAGAAGTATCACGAGTAACAAAGTCGCGCGATTCGGCTGACATCAGGTTGGACGTCCATTCGACTAACTTTTGACGTACAAGCTTGAGATATTCGCCTACCAACGTTTGTTCCTGACCATCCAAGAGCTGAGGTTCTAGCAGTTCCTCCGTAACTCCCAGACGAGTGCTCATGGTCGCATAATAATCTCTCACAAACCTCAGTAAGCGTAAGATAGTGCCTGCATCCAAGTCCTGGTGAACCGTTTCATTTAACAGATCATACGTGTGTCGATGATATTCGAGTACGAAGTAAGGAAATATTTTGTACTTTTTTGGAAACTTGGGCACCACTTCATCATACACCAACTCAAGCTCGTCAAAGATAAAATCGGTTGCATCCAGAGCGCCTTGCCAATCCTCGCTCTCCTTGTAAGGTCGAAATATCTCTTCAAAATGTTCAAGGAGTGATTGATGCAGCTGTTCAAAGAATTCGACTCGATACGACTTGATCGTACGCGGGTTGCCCTCTGCCAGTCTCCACTTTTTATGATTCTGAAGGTCTTGATGACTCGACTGTGCCTGTCTGGCAGCCAGTGCCTTTTCGTCTGCTGCTTCCTCACACTCGATGATTTTGACTAGTTTCACAATGGTAGATCCGCATCCTTCTTCGACGAGGGGTATCAGATTTCGGGTGAGACGCCAAAGATGCTGCGTAAAGTCGTCCGAGAGAACGTCGACTCTTCTGAAATATGTCTTGAGAGTGATGAGAACATCGTGCGGTGAGTCGCGCGCTTGGTGCATGGTCACATCACGAAACTCTTCAAGTTTGAATAGGTGATAGTGAACACGAAGAAGTGAGTCGTGAGGAGAGTAGATGTCATTTCGCATAGGTGCAAACATGTCTTCTAAATCATCCAGTTGTTGGTATAGTTTTTGAAATGCTCGTACTTTAGCTTCTGTTGCTACAAAGTTTTGATGTACTTGAGATATCTATATAGGATCGAGTGTGTCAATATATGCCTTAAAGAGTGATTTCTCACACAAATAGGAGAGTAACTTGCCATGTTGATGCGAGGAAAGTCTTTAATCATTGACTGAGCATCATAGCATAATGTATCGATGCAACGCATATTCTCTTTTACTCTGCTTATATTTCGACTGGATATCGTCAGCGTTTCAAGACCTTCTTGAACATGGTCAAGTTGAGACTGAACTCCTGTGTTGAGCTGTGCATCAATAGTTGCTTTTTCTTTAGTTAATTTACGGATGAGTGTGATGAGTTTTGAATTAAGGTCGTCTGGATGCTTTAGTAATTCAGCTAATTTATTTACTGCAGCTTCTCTTGCATCTTCCATTTTTAATATAAAGCTGTGAATCTGTTGTTTACTGTATTTTGAATTTAATTGGCCAATTTGCGAACTCAATTGGTCAAGATTTTAAAGTCAGCTTGTTCCGCTTTTTGATCAGATAAAAAAACACGACTGAAATATTTCCAAAAACCAAAGTTGAGAAGTTTAGTACAAACAAAAACTCCATTCAACCAAATCCAAAGATAATTCTTAAGTGATTTAACTTCGCCAAGTTGGGAATGAAAAGTATGAGTTAGTAATGAAAAGAACAACACCTAAGAGATTAAAATTGGTTTTTGTTGAAAAAAAAAAAAAGACTCTTGCTTGGCGTGACGCCTTGGTAAAAAATATTGTCAGTTTTCATAATAAATATAGCGATACATCTTTACCCAATGACACATATGTCGCACTCTCAGTCTGCAGTACACCTTAATGCTTATTTGTACTCCAACCCACCTAGATTACCTTATATATATTCTGCCACTTATGGCAAGAGATGGCTCTTTAAATGAAGTATGGGAGGCGATATGGTTTTTCTGAATTCAAGCCTTGGATTAGATTTTGTTCAATAAAAAGACAAAAGGGTACTTTATTATTCATGACATCATCTGCGACTTGGAATTTCTAAGAATATGAACCAAAACACCAGAGTGTGTGGCGACTTGAAAATTGAAAAGTGCGGCACTTTCTCTTTTTTTTATTTGTTGTACACACTGATCTTGCATGAAAAGATTACTCCGGCTGACAACTGATAACATTCGACAACGACGACGACAGTACAGCATATCGTCTACTGTTGACCATAGACGTATGACAGAATTACTGAAAAAAGAATATGAAATAAAGAAGTTTAAGCACGCCTACACAATGGGAAAAGAGGAAAATACATTACCTTCAAAGAATGCAAACATGACGGCCGATGAGGAATTCAAGACATTAGAAGGACTGGGCTATACTTCACCAGACAAAGTGTATAAAAAGTAGACGTTATGTGAGCTTATTCTTACAAGAAAAAGATAGGTTTATCAATAATGAATTGAACTTGCAGAATATTGAAGTCTATGGTTTCGACTATGATGTAACAAAGAAATAGATTTCTTAATATGGCAACTAACTGACAACAATGTAGTACACACTAGCAAATTATACGGAAAACTTGTCTGTTGCTATTTACAAATTTCTTTGCGAGATACTAGTTGACGTGTTCAAATATCCAAAGCAGATCAAAGGTAAAGCAGACAAAAAAGAACAAGTTACATTGTCTAAGAGGTATTTTATAGATTTCAAGTTTGATCCAGACTTTGCCATTCGAGGACTGCATTATGGTATAAGAAAAAAGAAGTTAAAGGGATGATAGACTAAATGTTGAGTGATTAGATTTTAACAATGGTTGGCTAATGAAGATTGATAATATGGCAAATATTCAATTGAATACCGTCCATGGTAAAACGCATCCATACATACTGTTCATGGCTGATTGACTTATTCTTTTTCAGTTGGAAGAGAACCTATCACGGATGTGAATGAAGTCATAGAATACCATAAAGGAAGGCATATACCACCCGAGTATTTGAACAATAGCATGTTTCAGCTCAGTGATTTATTTTCCATACCACAGGTAAGCTTTATTGTATATACACGATACCTTACCTTATCTCTCTCTCTTTATATGATAGACAACATTACTTAGCGATGTAATTCAGTACTTTAGAGACCATAACATGAGTTTTCATCCACGCTACCTATCCGATGATGTGAACCATGCTGCTCGTATACTTCATACAGGCGCACATGGTATTGGAGGTACGCTTCATATGGAAGTGATGAAAGATATCTCCAAGTATTTGGAACGCGCACCTAAACTTGTTGGATATCTTGAAACATTAAAGAAGAATGGTAAGAAGACTTTTCTGTTGACCAACAGTACACTGTCTTTTATATCCAAAGGTATGGGTTATCTCACCTCTAGTGATGATTGGCGAGACCTGTTTGATTGCGTTATTGTGAATGCTCGAAAACCAGAATTTTATCGTTCTTACCGTCCGTTCAGAATCGCTCATGAACCCAATTGGGACTCAGTATTGCGATTTGAGCCTGGACAGATATATCAAGGAGGTAACATTAAGGACTTTGAAAGACTGACTGGATGGTAAGCTTGTGTGTGGTCCTTATAGAACCGATACTGATCTATATATTTATTTGCAATTATTTAGGAAAGGGTAAAAGCAACAAGAAAGGGGATGAGAATATACTTGTAAAGATACTAACTCTTTCCTATAAAGACAAAGAGTGCTCTATTTTGGTGATCATATCTATTCTGATCTAGTAGACGCATCCATTCAACATGGTTGGCATACAGTAAGCTATCTACTGCCTGTTTATATGAAAAAGAATGACGTTTTATATAATATGTTGTGTAGGGTGCCATTATTCATGAATTAGCCAAAGAAATAGAAATTCGTAACCAGCCATGCTACCGACATAAGCTATCTTGGCTGCTAAATCTTGAGCGATTATTGAATGAGGCCCAATCATGGAGTAAGGATCATTGTACAGATGAGCTAAACAAGCTATTGTCAGAGTGGAGATCAGAGCGAAACGAAGTTCGTATTCAACTAAAATCAGCCTTTAATGAACACTTTGGAAGCATGTTTAGAACATATCAGAATCCATCCTTTTTTGCAAACAAGATTCAAAAGTTTGCAGACATTTATATGGCCAACATTACCAATTTGGATAACCTTTCCTTAGATTATGTATTTTATCCCAACAGAACTTATTTACCACAGTAAGTGTAATATAAACTTAACGAATGCTTTACTCATTTATTTGTAGTGAAAGGCTAGTAGAAGAAATTGTGGATAGTGGTCAGATCAAGCATATTTCTGAATAGAAGCACGATTGATCTATTTTATCTTATAAATTATTGTTATTTTTAACAATCCTGTGCACAACAATCACTTCTTACTGTATGGCTTAATATCATCATTTGTAGTCAACCAACGCGTTGTGTTACCCTTATATATTTTTTCAAAACGCGTCTGAAATATAAAAACGCGTAGTCACGTTTTCTTTTTTCTTTTTTTCTTTTTTTGCTGAAACAAAAAGGAAATTAACATCCAGCTCGTTTTCCTCCTCTTCTTCTTTTTATCTCTACACTCACCCCTCTTCTCTTATTTATTTAAAATGGATTCCAAAGATCTTAAACTACTTGAAAAAGAAATTCTTTCCTATAAAAGGTCACTAAGACAATGGGAAGAAACATTTGAACGTAAATATAAACGACCAGCTACTGTTGAAGATATTAGAGGACGACCATCAATAGGTAAGATGGCAACAGATTACAAGTATATCAACTAAATTTTATATACTTTTCTTTTAGCCAAGTTTTATAAAAGATATAACGAGCTGAAAAAGAAGTTTAATAAAGAATTGGAAGCACGTGCTGCACAAAAGAGTTCATCACAACGTTCCCTTCGTCCTCCTTCATCAGGCAGAGTGCTCTTCCCTGAAGCCTCTGACTCAGAAAACAAGATACCACCAAAAGCGATAAATCGACAACTAACAGAAGAAGAGGCCTTTTGGCTTAATATACCAGCAAGTGACAACAATAGTACTACGAGTCATGGCCTTTCTAAAACTAGCAGTGATATTGAGATGACCAGTAGTTGCAGTAGCTTTAATAACACCAATAGCTTTAGTATCTGTACAGGCAATGATAGCCAAGATGTGAGCAATAACAACAACAACAATAATAATAATAATAATAGCAATGATAACGATGGCTTCAGCATCCCAGCCATTCCTGAAAAATGCAGTCAGACAACACAGCCTCAACCACATCTATCCATGTCACAACCAGTAAAGACGACAACAACAAAACAAAAAAGCCCACAGCCAACAAGTTCTAGTCAGCCAACCCAAAAGAGGAAGCTGATGTTAGCTCCTGTAGATAAATCACAACGACATGAACGCAAGAAGAGAAAGACATTAAATAGCACCGAAAATAAGCATAGTCTAAATGGTTCTTCCTTGTACTCTTTTTCTGATTTAAAGTACGAAGAAGAGGAAAAGAAGGCTGACACGAATTCACAAGTATCAATGACTACAGATGACGACAACACATCAGAAGATGACGATGACGATGATGAAACAGCAAAGCTGTTTACCATTGTTGAATACCAAGAAAACCATTTCCGTCACTATGACCCTTCCATCTTTCGCTGGGACGACCCTGATTTTAGCATTGGTCCACAGTTCTTTGGATCACACGCTGTGTGTAAGAACTACCTGACTGATCCTATAAGAAGAGCACGTATCCAGGAAAAGTTGAAGAAAGGGATCCTTGGAGAAGTGAATAAAGAAAATGATTTACTGGAACAAGAAATACTGAGGAAAGTTCAAGAAGAATATAAAGACATGTTACCAAAATTGATACCAAAGACCAATCCCAAGACTGAAACCAATACTGAAAAAGTAATTGAATTTAAGAGAAAGCCTATTCAACGAAGACAAACGCGTCTGGTCAAGAGTAAGTTTTTATACATGAAAAGTATTCAATACTCACTCTTCTTTTAGTCAAATTCTGTGATTGATAATGTTTATGTTTTTAACAAATAAAAATAGTTTAAAAGAATAGCCGTTTAATTGAAATTGACATCACGTGTTGTAGAAGTTGTTTATTAGAATGGATACAAATACACACATGGTATTTTTTTATTGATTTTAAAGTGAAGGCATATATATATATAAATAGAGAAAAAAAAGAGGATACATATTGGGTATAAGATTTTACAGTAAAGAGTGCGGTTGACTTGATTTAGCTATTTTCGCTTTCAATGCACGTCCTTTTGTACTTTTCATTCCATTTTTACTTGTATTTCTTTTGACAATCGAGTCTTGTAATGGATTTTCAATCAAAATTTGTTCAAATACTGTCAGATAAGTTTGACCCAAAGAGGCTGGTAATCGACAAGTCTGTTTGACAGATGATCGGTCATAATCTCTTGGACTGTGTGTATAGAATGTCTTGTTTTCTTCTGAAAATCGAACTGACTTTTCAGATGAAGAACTAGATGCTATTGAACAAATAGATCGTTTTCTCTTTAATGTATGCCAATAACCACCAAGAGAAAACTTAAAGGAAAACATAATAAAGATGTGTGTATTTGTATTAAACTTTATATAAAAAAAAAGCAAGTATTTATATATAAAACTCAAAAGCACTGTTGTTTTTGTGCATTCGTCAGGAGATTTTTTTGAATGTGGATTCAAGGTTGTGTTGCATGATTTTGTATATTAACAAGATGAAAAAGGGACCCTTTTATTAAAAGGAAAACAATAGTCATAAACGTGGCATCATGTTTATATTCCTATCACACGCTAGCACGCTTATTATATCCTATTTTGTTAAGCGTCACCCTCTTTTTCATAGCATGCACACTATATTTCCTACACAACTTTATCGGCTTATTGATGACAACTAGTGCTTGACAGAAGAGACGTTGTACATGATGAACCATACTCTTTCTCTTCTTTTCCTCTACCTTTTTACTCCGTCGTTCCACAGACCAGATCTCCCAAGGGGTAGGCACTGCAGGTTGAATGGATTGTTCTTTTTCGTTGGTCGTTGTTGTCGGATGATGTGATAGTCCACAGATGATACATGCTGCTGGGTAATAAACGGGCTCATGATAATATTTTGTCCTTTCATTCACGTCATTCCGAGCTGTTGCATATAAACTAAGAGAAGATAGGGTCGAAGGGGACCACATGGCGAGACTAGAGATGAATGTATCATGAAATACGGGCATTTTCTTTATAATTATTTAATTGAATGAAAAGGGGAGAAAAGAGGGAAAATATAAAAAAGAGAATGAAAAAAATGGGGATAGTATAATTTCCCTATTTAATTGAACGAGGGGAGATACAGTGTTATTGTTCTACTTTTTGAATAAAAACTCATTCACTTGAAAATAAAAGAAAAGGAGAGGATTTGGATATAAGCTAATGTATTGCGTATACGTTTATTTTGATACGGAGAAATAGTAATTTAAAAAAAGGGGGATTAAACAACCTGTCTGATAGCAAAACTCAAGAGACCACCGATAGCTAAACCAAGGACAAGAGCAAAACTCATGACACTACCCACCATTGATTTTTCTGCTCCAGATTTAATGGTTGCCTGTTGTGGTGCCGCCATCATGCATAAACCACCAATCCAGCCATTGCTAACAGCAAAGATCCAGACAAGGAACAAATAAACAAAATCATTGGATATCAACACAGGAAGCCCTCGTTCCTCTGATACGATCACGTTACACACTAAGAATAAAGGAATAAAGACTGTACGAAGCAAGGATAGGTTGATCAGCGTCTTGGCTCGAAATACTTGAAATCGTTCAGACACAGGTAGCGTTCGTCCAACCCAGTCACCAATGTTAAATAAAAGGAAATGAAAGGCAACAAAGATGTCATCATCAAAAAATCGATTGATGTTCTTCATACTGTCATCTTGTCGATGTGTTGACTTGATAAGTGCAGTAAGCGAAGGGAAAAGCATTAGGGTGATGGCAAACACGTAGGCAACAGCAAAGATCAAACCGTATGATTTGCGTACAATGTCAATCACAGTCACAGCACGTTCCTCTTCTGACTGTTGGTCAATCTCCTGATCATGTCTAGCTTGCAAGTTCATGTAGTAGCCGTAGAACGGAAGTTGAGTTACCAGAATACGTCCAATCATGGCAGCTGTGGTGATTAAAAGAGCAAAGAGGAAATACAAAAATGCTGAGCGAGTGATAGATGCTTCATCAGGAACACGATCACCACTACCCGCAAGTGCACTAACAATAGAGGATAATGCAACTACGACACCGGCGACGCCTAGTAAAGCTCACATTAGCAACTTTAATATTTACCTTTTATTTATCTTTACCTTGACCACTAAATGAACTGTTAAATCTCTTCTTTATCTTTATTCATCATTTTTTACCTGACTACTGCTTGCACATACACTGGAGGCAACCGACTAGCCTCACTAAATACCGAATTCTGAAAGAAGCTTGTGGTTCCGCCTGTTAGGACAATAAAGAACATGACAAACCAAAAATAATCTATTCCCTCAAAATCCACCTTGACGCTAATTGCCATGGCAGCAAATACAGCTGTGTTTATGCAGATTGGAATAAAACTATTTAATCTAAAGGACGACTATATGCGACATATATAGATATTAATACCCTTTTCTAACTGTGCTGATAAATTACCTTGTTTTGAAGCCATAAAACAATGACAAATGTCAAAAGGTTTGTTAATGTCGAATACGTCGAGAAATAGTTTTGAAATGTCTCTTGATAAGGCGTTTCTGCAAATCGCTTTACAAAAAACTCAGAAGCAGTAATGAACACTGATATAAAGGTTAATGGATGGGATATGAACAATATAGAAATATATACCATTCCAAGGTAATAACATGGCTATTCCATACAAGAAATAAATCTAACCACTATCAGCTCTCTTTCTCTTTCTTTCCATTTCAAAAAAAAAAAAAAAAAAAAAAACAACATACCCAATATACCAACTTATACTTGTCTATGGGTTCTTGTTTCCATTGATCTAAACTCCGTTCATCTAATAGTCGTCTGCTTGCTTCGTCTTCCTGCTGTCGAAACAATCGACATGTAAGTGATTTTAACATTGTTTCTATAAAGCAAAAGAAAATAACTAAAAATGAGCCGTGAGATCATTCTTATCATTTCTGTGACTCTTTCTATCTTTCTTTGTGTGTGAATACGCGTGTGTGTGTGTACGTTTCATATAATTTTGATCATAAATGGTTACTGTTTATGCTTTATGATGCAGTAATACATTTTAAAACGTTGATCATGGACGCTTATTGTCAATCGCTTATTTGAAATAGAAAAAGTGGTAGGTTTGAATAACAACTGCGTCTCTATTATTTTACAAAAGTGTATCTTTTGCTAAATTAGGCAAGCATCACACCATTGTCCCCTCAAAAGGTCATAATGATTTCTCAGTCAGAGAACACTCTTTTCTCTGTTTTACACAATTTATTTAATCTAAACGATATATTTTGTTAGTAAAAAGAAAGACAACAACAAGCAATATAAGGAGGAACCTCAAATTTGCCAACTTGAAATAACTTGTATTGATAAATATATGATACTGACTTGGAAGCTAATCAAATTGATATGATTGAGAGTGAATACACCATTTCCAGAAAGAGATATCGCGCTGACCTGTCATTTTTTCGTATAAATTGTATTATAAAAATTGCAAAAATGCTACTTTCTGAAAAGACTGTAATAAAAAAGAGCCTTCATCGTACGTCCAATCAAGTATCGGCAACGATCGCCGGCTCTACCGTAAATATGTCTCAAGCTCCAAAAGAACGGCGCATGGATCCGATCGAGAAGAAGGTTGCACAAGTATGAAAAAAGTTACAATTTATTATTAATGATTAAGGATAAATAGATTCTACAGTTTAAATCTTTCCGTGGAGCAACTCACCGACAATCAATCTAGTGTAGATTTTGACCGTTTTGACGAGGGTAGGGAAATCAATGGTGGAGAAGAAAGTGTCTGCGAATCCAAATGGCAACATAGTAGGAATCCATCCACGAGCATATTCAAGAGCCCAGGCATGTTCAGGAATCTTGTATTGTTGACAGTTACCTCTGGCCAAAAGATGCATTTCTCCTGGCTTGTACACTTCACGACTCACTTGTCCTGCAGAATAAGCCCATTGTTCACCTTCGAGAATGATAAAGTAATCATCGGCAAAGAAACGACCAGTGTGTCCTTCAGTACCCACGGGAGTACCAAAGATAATCACGTATTCAGTGATAGAACCGTGCAAGATCCACATAGAACCCATGGCACCACCTGCGTTGTTAAATACCCACTCTTCCTTCAAGTTGATATGTCCAGGATATTTGGCTTCTAAATCAAGGGCAATGTTTTCCATCATACCCTTTGTGTCATTCTTACCGGCGTACTTTTCAATATTGGCCTGAGCTATTTGTTGAAGTACGACTGGATCAAAGATATACCACTGATGTTTGATTTGGTCCAAACCAACAAAGAGAGCAGAAAGCAATGTGAGAATGAAAAGAACCTTGGTCCAGCAGGAAGCCTTCTTGGTCTCTTGTGCCTTTGAGGTTGTCATTATTATATATAACTTTTGAGATGACCAACAAAGAAAGAAATATAAACACACAGGGGAAAACGAAAAAAGTTTATTTATACAAAAAATTTTGAAGGGACGACAAATAAAGCGTGTGCGCTTGCGGAGTTACTTGGACTGCTGAACAACATCTGCAACACTATCCGGTGTTGTCTTGCTCTTTCTTTTCTATCTCCCTCTCTTTTCTTTTCTAGGCCACTTAACAGTCAGATCTTGCTGGGGTGATTTAGTCTGCGGACTCGGCACCCACAGGCTTTGAATCTATTTCATTTTATAACACTGTACCATGATTTGCCTGGTTTTTTAATACTTTTTCCGACTCGAACATCGGACCTGCACGACGAGCATTTGGTTCCTGAAAGTACATGAGCTTTCTTTCCTTTCTTTTTTGAATATAAACATTTTCCTTTTCTCATCGCATTAAGCGTTTCTTTTCTTTATTACTCATCGTATAAAACATTTTGAAATAATTTGATATGTAATGCTTTCTTTTGATTTGAATGTGTTTGCTACCATTGCTGTATTTTAGAACAATGGAAAGCAATACTTCTAGAACAATCACATCACCCTCCTGTGTTGCGACATTGCCAGCAAATTCACGCTATCGCACCTGTCAAGCGTGCAGAGAAGGAGTTACAGCATCACGACATAGGCGTCGAGCTGAACAAGAAGAGCAGGAAGGCAACCCAGTAAGACGCAGGGGAAGATCTAGAGTAGAACCTTCTCAGATCATTCATGCTGCCTATATCTCACAGCTTTCTCGTCTTCGTCCTTTGAACCTTGGACGTATGTACAAGGAATGCCCTCACTGTCACGCTTTGCACTGGGTTGATGAAAGGCAAGAGACATCTTCGATGAGAAATCCCAACTGGGAAGCAGGGATCAGTCTAATTGCAACTCTTGCCTGAGCCGCCTCAGTACTTGAAGGACTTGCTTGCAAGTACAGATACTCAAGGAAGGCACTTTAAGGACAATCTTCGTCAAGATAACGCTGCCTTCGCGTTTACTTCCTTAGGCTGCGGCATTGTCTCGGCTGAAGATCGTGCCAACAACAACAGCAACAACAATAACAATAGGAGTGGATTAAACGCCTTTCAGATCCATAACGCACTTTGCCACCGTCATGGCCTCTTGGCTCCAGTTGAAGGCATCGCACCTTCATATGCTCAATTGTACATCTATGAGCTTTTTCATATGACGCTCACGGACGATCAGAAAGGAATGGAAATTTGGACAATGAGATCATAAAAAACTTTTCAACTGTGCTTGCTCAATACAGTCCCTTCGCACGTATTTATCGTCATGCATATGAGATGTTGAACAAGCATGAGAGCCCCAGCATCAACAGCGACGATAGAGCTAATAACAGTGAATCTACCGAAAGCGGGTCACCTTATATTATCATAAGTCCATAGATGAGAATGCGTTTGATTGAAGGAATTGGCAGACGTGCCTAGGATTTACCAACAATGGAGGAAGCTGTCGCTGTTATCCAAACCGAGTATAATGACAGAGGCTTCCGTGGCATCGTTCTTACCTTGAGAAGCAGCAATAGCAATGATAATCTTTGTCGAGGACGTGATTTTGAGTAAAGCTTCCAACTTATGGTCCAGACACAAGGTGTATGTATACCGACTCACTATGTACTGCTATTTCCTTCTGGAACATGTAGGTGGTATTAGGGCTTGTGCCTCTTCTTTTCCTTTTTTACTCTTACTTCTTCGACCACTGTTCCTTATAATTATGATGATGATTCATGGCCATCGTACGTCATTTTAGTGTCCTTATCAATCATTTTTATGAAGATAACTACTTTGATTGTCAGTTTTCAATAGAAGTGGATCGCTGAAAGATGTGCAGTGCACCAAAAGCAGAGAACTTTTCATTCCGGGATAAGTTTTATTATTAAGGAAAACATGTTTAAATAAGAAGTTGTCAATCATTAATTTAATATTACAAGGCTATCTGCAGTTACTTTTCCCTTTTTTTCTTTTCTTCACTTCAATATGAAGCGAAAGAAAGACGATGACCCTCCGCCTCCAAAGGCAAAGCGAAATTAAGGGAAAGATATGTAAGATATATGATCGATATGGCATTTATTGAGGGTCCATTAGCTGTCGATCGTGGATTCCCTTCTTTGTTTGCACAAACGCAAACAAGTTTATTCAAAAATACAGCTTTTGAAGCAAGTGATGATGATTTTCAAAAAACGCCACTATTTAGAAAAGGTAAAGATAAACATCTACTAGTTCCATCTGTTTATAACAGATTTTTCAATAAACAAGAACATCCGTACTAATTTGAAAGCTACTAAAGAAGACACATCTGCTCCTGGTCCTTCAAATGTTGTCATCAATGAAAAGACACCTATGTCTACAGCCAACAAAGGTACAAGTGTTCAAGCTGTATCACCTACTCCTACTCCTTCCACTAGCTGTACTTCTGCTCCCATCACGACCTCCAAGAGATATCAAGACAAAATTTCCTATAGTGGCGCATTGCACTCTCTGTCTATTCACACTAATACAACAATAACTACAACAAATATCACAATGAGTCACCTTGATAGGTAAGTTATATTGTTAATGGGAGGAAACGAAGGACTAATGGCTTGGATAGAGTGTAACAAAACCAGCGATATAACAAGATAGGTGCTGCTAATCGGGCGACGATATTTGGTTTGACATTGATGAGTAATGAAGGTAATAGTCAATTTAACTTGGCAACATTGAGCGCACAGGATACTCAAAGGTTGGCCGATACCCAATGGCAGGTCCGAGTGGTTTAAACCATTTTGGAAAACTATCGATTAATCTTTGAATCAGACGATGCATGAACTGTAAACTATAAGTCTCTTTTTTGTATTTCCTTTGTTGTTATTTTTTCATCTTTGGTTTGTCATGGGAAAGAACCGACTTTCTGTTTATTGAATGTTATTTTACAGTAACTCTAGAATATATTTTGCATCTAGCAAATTTGTGCTAAAAGCAAAAAAAAAAAAAAAAAAAAAAAAAAGGGTTAGTTTATCAGTGAGTAGATAGTAAAGGAAAGCATCTTTTGCTTGCATGGACTTGATTTTCCTGGCAGATGTAGTATTTATCCGTTAGGTAAAATGAAATAATCAAATGGAGGTTCAATCAATAGAATGGTGCTTCTGAAACAAACCTTGTCCATCGAAAAAGAAAAAAAAGGGAACGCCTTGCATGACCATATAGACTTTCATCAAATCCATCCCTGTTCTATGAAAACTTTTTTTCACCATCATCTTGAAAGATAGTCGTGCTCTCCACCATGGACTGCATTTGTTCAATATATAAGAGTTCAGTTTTCAGACAGATAAAATCTAGGATCTATTTGGCATTTGTCTCGTACATGGAAAAGTTACGAAGATAAGCACCAGTGTCCGACCTTAACCTCTCCTTCCATAATTAGTTTAACACTACCCAGCCAGTCCCCAGTACCCTCATTGTTCTTTCAATTTAGCACGTATTTCCCAGTTGTTGTCTACACGTCTCCTATCAAAGAACTAGATGCGGAGACGCTGTGAAATTCCTCCAGTTTCCCACAGAACAACACAATAAGCCGTCCTGAAGACACCCACCAACTTTAGCCTAGTGACATGAAGGGTTTCACGAAAGTCAAGCGATACGCATCAAGTTAGATAGTATTTCAAACAAAGCTCGTTAGGACGTGTCCGCCCTTTTATTATCTTGCAACAATTTTTTTTGTTAATTAATACGGTCTAGTAAGCTTTATGCTGTGTCATCTCTGTATCGTTCTGCATTTCGTACCGTCTTTTTCTTATGTCAAAGCAGAACGTCTGTGACTTTTACGGCGTGGTCAAAGCATTTAACGTTGTATTCCAAATATGGCATATGCCACATGAAAACAACCTTACTGACATTATGAAGTAAAGGGTTGCCAACTGCAACTGGATGCTCTTCTTATGGACAAAGCCCACTCAAGCAAAGAATATTATGCAAATGATATGATTTGATCTACATACATAGACACCCTGTCAAAAAATTGGACCAGGATATAGGATGAAACAATGAAAACAAACACTGCGGCATATGTTTAGCTACATTTTACGCCCGCTAGATCACATCTAGTATCTTTGACGGGAAGAACCCGGGTGGGATGATATAAAAATAATAAGAGACAATAAGATACAGTAAGACTGAATTAATCCTTTTATTGATAAAGAGTGGTTCTTATTTATACTTTAAGTTTACTGTGGATTATAGTTGACGTGGGTCTAGCCGTTGTTCTGGGGTAGAGTAGCTTAATTAAGGATTTCACTAGTTTTTACTACTGTGACATCTGAATCAAGAAATAATGTTATGTACTAGTATCTGTTATTGTAAGGGTAATTTTCTTAGTTTCAATAAGCGTGAGTTATGCTCGGATACGACGCCGAGATCGTTGCATAAAACAATTAATCATAAAAGGCGCTAATGAAAAGAGAGGTTTTTCTTCAACAACCATGAAATTCACATCTCTCCTCTCTGCTATCTTGGTCTTTACTCTCTCTGCTGCTAATGCAGAAAAGGAACCGGCTGTTCTTCAATTCTTCCCAGCTCCTCGCGTATTCCCGCCAGAGTACAGAATTCGCGCCAACTTACTTTTGAGCCGCACTAGCCACGAGATTATCTTGAGAACCAAGGAACCAAACTGGATCGCCAGTTATCCCGAGAGAACGCGCGGCGCGGTTGACTACAATAGGCTTCCACAAGGTCGATATGATGCAATTATCAACGACAATGATGCCAAGAGCGGTGACAAGACTTTCAGGATCGATCTTACCAGGCCCGGAGCAGAGTTTCACTACGAAGGAACAAGCGTAACCGATGAATCGATTGATGATCTGCCAGCTGATGGATATGTCCGTCCCATCGACGATGATGACTTACGTTATGGCTACCCTCGGTTCTATCGTAACCGAAACGCATGCTTTTACAAGAACTAAATAGTCATTGTATCCATTATGCGCAAAGTGATAATCTAAGCATATTTGTTGACTGTTGTATCTTAGCAAAGCGTGTAATAAACCCTTGTAACTAAATATGTGCTTTTGCATGTTATGTAGAGCTTCAATGACTGCTAGTTTCGTCCGAGGATCAGTATCTTTAAATGACTTACCATTTTCAATCTGGTGCTTGTCTTTTACTTCACGAATGAGAGCAGACAGTCTAAAAATCGTGATATGGTCACGAGCAGCGTCGAATATCACATTGTCCACAAGGCTGCCATGTACATCTTCCATCAACTTTCTTAAGAGACCCCAAGAGAATTGACACTTGTTCTTAGTGCCCTCAATAACAGGATGCTGAACAGATCTATTAGGGTATAAGTTGTCCAAAAAAACAGGGCCTGGCTTAACTTGTCATGCCTTGTACGCCTTGGTCTGTTTGGCTCTGCTGTGTTAGCAAGAATGTTCTCAAGTTATTCTCACAGCTTAGTATTCTTTTGCTGCATCTCAAAAAGCTTTTCTTCAGCTTAATATCGTCCTTTATTTCAGCTACCTGAGCTGAAACAGTCTTTACTGCATCCTTAATTTCATTTTGAGTAGAGATGATGGCAAGGACAAGGTTTTTGAGCATTTCTTCACGGTTGTTGTTCATTTGAGGCAAAATATTTAATATTTGTAAGAAAGAGATGAAAGAACCTCTTAAGTCCACTTTATGATCACGAGATTGAAAATAGCAGACAAAAAACGAACTTTGTATAAAACTGTATAAAACTGTATATTTGGACTAAAAATTTCCTATGGTGTTGTGGTACGGTTTGGAATCGCGATGTGAACAGTGCATTAAATATATATAATACCTCCGTTTACAAATCAAAGCACGACAATGAAAGTCCTCCACCCTTCAAAAGGCTAATTGTACCGTGGATTTAATGTGCTGTCTATAACGGCAGTGCATTCCTTAACGCCTCGGTAAGTATAAAATGAACAATACATTATTTTTTATTCATTAGTCTTCTAATTATTTATAATAAACTAATCTTCTTTCTTTTCTGCATTCTCTTCCTTCGCTTCTTGTTCTTCAATGCCTTTTTTTCAGCCCTTTTCTTGGCTGCTTCCTTTTCTCTTTCAATTGCTTTTTCATGTACTGACTTTGACCAATCAATTGCTTCTTGTAAGGTAATGGCAGGCGTTGGCACAACACGATGGTACCTGTAGATACCCGTCGACTGTTCTGCTTCTTGTTGATATTTTGTCTGCTTAAATAATTCAAGTGCTTGTTCAGCCTCGTTTTCTTGACCTTGAGTGTACCTGAACGGCTCAGTTTTGCCCAAAACATTGAAATACACCGTCAGATCGGTCGCGTTAGGGGTCTCTCCACTCTGTTCCACAAATTCTTTGAGTTCATGTTCATACAAGGGGAAATGAATACAGTTCATGTCGATCCCAAATGATTCACAGTCCGTTCTGTGCCATGGTCGCGTTCCATAGGTCAAATGAGACTGCTGTGAAAATAAAAGGAGAGCCAACATGATGAGACCATAGTAGAGAGCAAGACGATAGATTGGAAGCATGGTAGATACCATGCCTTCAAGTATCACCGAGGAGAGACTGATGCCGTAATAGATGCTGGGTAAGATATCGGACATGCTAACCGTATGCGGCGGTACTAGCCGAAGCATTACAACATGAGATGCCACAGCTGAGCTGAACAGGGATATCGAATTTTTATAAACTTGGTTGACTGTAATTTCTGTTCCTGACAAAAAAAAAAAAAAAAAAAAAGGGATGTTTAGTTTGCTGTAGATCATGGTTGTAATCTATAAGTGAGGTACCTGCAATATTGAGCCATGAAAGCTGAGCTGGGAGTTTGATCTGGCGCTTTGCCAGGAACTTGATCAAACAAAGGAGTCCCAAGTACCCAATTATGGCGCTTGTTACAAACTTTTGCACAACTGCGTTCAGTACGAGATGGACCGAGAAACCAGAAAGCTTATACCATAATTTTAAACTTTTTCTTTTCAAGAACCATTTCATAGGTGTGCCTGCATTCTCTAGTTTTGGGCTCAGTAGTCCGTCTTGTAAACCAACACCTTGTTCAAGGCGATTGTAAACCACAAAGGGATACTTCAACATCAGCTTGTGGGATTCTCTAAACTTTTCAATAAATTTCATCTTTGTGAACGAGACAGGTTCCGTGCTTTCTACTGTAGAAAAATAAAAGTATTAGTTCTATATATCGTCTCTTTTCTAGATGCAGACATACACTTTTCATGATAAGCAGATTCAACAATCCATGTAGAAACATGAAGACCTGCACTGGGCATACATGTTACCTCTTGATGGTTATGACCTCCACCTTCATAATATGCTTCATGGCTAATCAGTGCACATCCACGTATATGAAGCAGTCTAAATCGCTGATTCAATGTCTGCCACGTTATGTTCCTGTCTCTGCTGTGCCTATTGCTGTCATCTAACACGACCAATGTCCAGTAATCGTACACGTCATTGATTAATTTATCGCCATAGGCACTAAAATTAAACATATTTAATATTTAATTCAGCTTTCTATCAGCTATACTCACGTTACTTCCTGATGCTCTCTTTTGTTTGTTATCTGTGGCCGATAGTCATGAGAATGAAGTTTACGAGTTGACGCAAAGTGCTCTAGTCGGATTTGATCTCCATTATGAACAAGTTCCAAAGGTTGAGACGAATTATAAAGACTCTTTTTCTTATGAACAGTCCAAATATTGTTCAGATCAACATAGGGATACAATGTCACTTCCTGTTCTATAGTAACACGTTATAAGATGTATTATAGGTTATCGATTGCTTTCATTTACGTTTGCTTCCACCTGTAAACTGATCTTTATGTGAATGAAGGTATCCGCCTGGAGATCCATCATGTTTGATCACAATCTGCGACCCATAGGCAATGTCTATGTATGCATCAGCATGGTATTTAATATAAACATCGATGCATAATTCATGACTTACTTTGTTGACTGGGTTCAAATTCGTTTCCAACAAGCGAGTATCGAAAGCGTGAACTAAGGATGAGATCATGATCACCCGCCTTTGAGGTAATGTCAAAGTGTATCTTAAAGATAAACATGTATACCCAAAATGGAAATACCCCAACACTGAAAAGATAAACATATAGTTTTCGAAGACACACGTATATAGACTGTCTGGTGTCGGTCATATCGCTCCATATCTCTCTTCCAATCGAATACCAAATCACTGGGAGAATCAACGCTCCTGTCCATTTCGAACTAAACACGTTTAAAATAGTTGAGAAATAAGGGAATCATTAACTGTTTAAAGATGATAATGTAATACCTGATGGAAAGTCCAATGCATAAGCCTGTTAGTATCTTCCAGAATAAAAGAAAAAGCCCACCGTATGAGTCACTTGAACCAAATGTTAAATATTGTCGAATCTCGTCTTGTTTTCTTACCTTTCATTCAAGTGGTTACGGACAATCGTCCATACAAAGGTAGCAGCAGCACTAAAGAACAGCACGAATACTTCTGGAGAAGCATACCTTGATTGAGTGATATGACCATTCTCTTTAATACAAAAAGGGGGTTAGCATATATTTATTGAGAATGCCCGTTTTTTTTTTTTTTTTTTTACCCAAGATCAAGAGTGTTGCAGCGAGAGTACAAGTAGAGCGGGAATGACCCATGTTACGAAGAGTAAGGTAGCATATGGGAACGATCAAAGCTCCCAGAATAGCAGCGAGCCTACGCATGCCGATCAAAGGAAATTGATGGAATTCTCTACAAACAGAGATAAGTGATCCATGCATATATAAATAAAAACATAGAGAACTTTACTGTCCAGCATATAAGAGGTCCTCAGTTCCATAGTATCCGACGATATACGCCAGACCTGTATTTATTAAGCCACTGAGAGGAGGATACTTTCCGATAAAGTACTTGTTAGCCATATACCAATTCGTCTGTCTACTCGTTTCCATTTCGATCTCTGTGATAAAAGGAGGATGTCCTAGCTTCAGCACTCGAAAATACAGACTCAGTGCGGTCAGGATTATCAAGCGGATCCTTTCCTGAACGATGCCCTGAGACGACGTGTCTAGATGATTTTGATATTTTTTAAGCTTTTTTTCATCATCCTGATGATTCACTTGTTCCGTAAATGGATCTGACCTTCCCTGTAACCTTCTTGGCCTCAAGGAAAACCCCATGACTGACATAAAGAAAGAAAGAAAAAGGAATATGAACGAAGAGAGAGAGGTGAGAATGTGTTTTGCTTTCAAAAATACATAATTCAATTATTGCTAAATAAAGTTTAATTCATGCATTGCCAATACCAAGCAGAAAAAGAAAAAGTAATACAAGTAACTCCGTCTGTGACGTAGAGTGGATCCTCACACACATACATTTTTTGCCCTTTTTTATATATTCTCTGTGTTCAGTGATGTCGACAGTGACAAGAAGAAGAGTTGCCGGTCATTCATCGAATTCGGATGATGATAACAATAATAGCAGCAGTTCTGTTAATCATAGTAATCCTACTACTGAAAAGAAAATTGCCTATGACCCACATGATGTTGATGAAAGAAAGTCCACACCCAAACTAACTTTAATGGAAGAAGTTTTATTATTGGGACTTAAAGATAAACAAGTAATTAGTGATGAATTACACCGAGAAAAAGAGAGTAATGTTGCTTTATAGGGATATCTTTCCTTTTGGAATGACAGTATTAGTTATGCACTACGTGGATGTATTGTGATTGAACTAGCTCTTAGAGGAAGAATAGCCATGAAAAAGGATCCTATGCGTCGATCCTATCCTCTGGCAGATCGATATATCGAAGTCATCAATGATACAATCACAGGTGAAGTTTTATTAGATGAAGCCTTGAAGATGATGAAAACGAGTGAACATATGAGTGTAGCCAACTGGATTGATTTAATGAGCGGTAATAAATATATGCACAAATACACAGAGAATGAAAGAGGCTGAATATTAATCAGTTCTTTGTGTTTAAAGGTGAAACATGGAATGTAATGAAGATTGGGTATCAACTTAAACAAGTACGAGAACGTTTAGCAAAAGGTTTAGTAGACAAAGGAGTCCTTCGAACGGAAAAACGCAACTTTTTATTGTTTGATATGGCTACTCATCCTGTCGCTGATCCTGCAGTAAAAGAAGAGATCATCAAGCGTGTATGTACCATGCTTGTCACTCGTGTCTCACCTACAGCTATTGATGCTCAATCAGACGTCCCCCATGCGTATCTTAGAACAGTCAGTATGATCTGTGCCGCATATGCTGCAAATGTATTAGAAAATGCTCTACTTTATCTTCAGCCTGATTTAAGAGAACAAGCGTTCAATAAGGTGGATGAATTGATGAATGAATACTCATCATGGCCATTTGGTAATGGTGCAAGTAAAGTTGAGATACCTTCGGGAACAGAACTTTCCATAGAGGTAGTGGCTAGTGCTTTAAATGTTCTCGCAAAAATGGATGCAATAGTAAGTGAACCTTTCATGTTTATAATCATCATTAACCCTTTTTATCATAGCTGTAAACACATACACACATCTTCCTTCCTTTTGATTTCCCCCCTCTTTCCTTTTCCTTTTGCCCTTTTATTTGATTTTTTCGTATATAAAATACATAAGCTCTGTGGTGCCTTTTTATGCAAAATAATGAACAAATCTAATTGGAAATCATCCATTCAGAGATACAGTTTTCATGTGTGACTATCAAGTCAAAGTGTTGCGTGCATTTAAAAAATCTTTAAAGTTGGGCTTTATATTCTGTAAATCATGTCAACAACAGCAGCAGCAGTTGGTCCAGCCAGTTTCTCAAATGACGGAAAGGATGTGATTGAGAGACATTTGGAAGTGAAGAGTGAAAAGCACAAAAATATTCAAGATCTGTATGAGATCGAACGTACAGTAACCAAGATTGTACAAGGCGGATACAAAAAGATCGCTTTACAATTCCCTGACGAGCTTCTTGCAGATGCAGCAGCTGTAGCTGAACAGTTACGAGAAAAGACACAAAAGGAGATCTTCATTTTAGCAGACACGTCTTATGGTAGTTGTTGTGTTGATGAAGTAGCAGCTGAGCATGTCAATGCAGATCTCATCGTCCATTATGGTCGATCTTGTCTAAGTCCGTAAGTGATGCTTACCTTGTTGTTTGTATGAGACTAAATTTTATAAAGTACATCGCATTTACCTGCTTTATATGTCTTTGGTCAACGTCCTATAGATATACAGCAGTGTACAAGTGAATTTGAAAAGCTCTTTCCTGATAAAGCTCAGCCTGTTATTATCATGTGCGATGTAGAATATTCATATGCAGTAGACAGTTTGACAGCTGCTTTGCAAAAGACATATCAGTGTATTATTCCAACTGTGATACAGACAGAGTCCAAGTTACAATCAACACTTGATCAGCACAAGACTCCTTCGACTTGTGCCTCGCACGCAGAAAGACAAAGACTAGGTAAACCTTGTTGCGGAAAATGTAAAGGAGATTTAGAAGACGTAGTTCAGGATAAACCTGATACTCTACCGGCTGAGCCGTTGCGGGATATGAGTGGACTGAAAGAAGAGAAAAAGAAAGGAGGTAGATACTTTGAACTCCCAGAAAATGTGAGCATAGATACATGCTCCATCTTCTTTGTTGGAGAAGAGAGCTTGACTTTGACTAATATCATGATGGTTCACAACAAATGTCCTGTAAGTTAATATTATATGGCCATGTTTAAAAAGTCTCATATCTTTTGATGTAAATAGGTCTATACTTACAATCCTAAAACCAACATTGCGAGAAAGGAATCTGTACAAGTAAACAAGATGCTAATGAAAAGGTATTGTATATCCACATTCGCATCACCAGGAACTTTATTCCCTTACTCAAAATGTAGATATTTCCTGGTTCAAAAGGCAAAAGATGCAGAAACAATTGGTATTGTCGTTGGCACATTAGGTGTGGGTAAGTTGAATGCAAACAATAGAAACTATACGAATAGTAACAATGGGGGATTTTGTAGCTTCTTACTTAAATATCATCGATCACTTGAAAAGAATCATTCGAGCTTCTGGACGCAAATCATACTTGTTTGTTATGGGCAAATTGAATGTAGCAAAGATGGCAAATTTCATGGAAATTGATTGCTATGTACTAGTGTCATGTCCTGAAAACAGCTTGATTGATTCAAAGGTAAGTGCAAAGGGAAGACAGATGAACTATTTGCTTATGTTGATGATTAGGAGTTTTATCGTCCTATTGTCACACCGTTTGAACTAGAAATTGCTCTTAGAAGGTAAAAACTAGAATCTATGTATTAAGTACATATCATTCAACATTGTCTATCAGGGACATGGAGTGGACAGGCGATTATATCACTGATTTCTCAAAGTTACTACCTCAGCTACGTTCAGATGACTTTTCTTATGATGACGAAAAAGATGATTTATCAAGTGATGAGGAGCCTCACTTTTCTTTGATCACTGGTCAATACAAGTCAACTCCCTTTAATAGAGCAAGAGACAGAGCAGAGGACGGTAAGATATAGTGTGTGAAAAAAAGATGTTATTGATAACTTTTCGTGTATAATAATAGACTCTGGAGAAGAGATCACAAGCAAACTAACAGATTTAACATTAAGAAGCAAAGAAACAAGCATTACGGCACTTTTGAACAGTACAGCAGGTAAGATCATTGTTTAAGAAACAATTGAACTGGTTGCCAAACATTGTTTCTAGGACAATATCTTCAAAACAGAACTTATAGAGGTTTAGAGGCAAACATTGGTCAAGATGCACCAGCAGAGTTGACAGAGGGGCTTTCTGGTATAGCTCGTGGATATAAAAATGAAAAGGAATAAAGATTTATTTATGTGCAGATGTAAATATTGACACATGAAGATTCTTTATTGAATATGCAACACTATTGACATACAAATCATACTTTGGGTTCAATCAACTTCATATTCATCTTTTGACGCATGCCTTCTGCATCTCCTTCAACAGACATTTCTACCTTGACTTTGTCAAATGTCTTCAATACGATATCACCTGCAACCAGGCTGTTGTGTTCCTCGTTATATTCAAATGGTTCTGAGATGTATACAATGGATTCAAGACCGTATTTGGGTACAAGTACAGAAATACTGTTCTTCAACACACGTAGCACACGGGCCTCTTCAATTTCGACCTTGTTTCTAAAGAACATGCTAGTAAAGAGTTCAACTGAGCTACGGCCAGCTTGCTGTGCCATTCTATTTCTAAAGTTCAAGTTATCACAGAGGTCCTTCATAGCATTTGTGTTGATTAAATCTGAATCCATGAGGGCATCTGGATCGATACATGCATGTAGCAGACGGTGCACCACGACATCTTTATAATACATCGTTAGTCTTATCTTCATATCTGAGTTAGTATCTGGTGTAATTACCTGCATAACGACGAATAGGTGATGTGAAGTGAGTGTAGATAGGACTGGCTAAACCATAATGCTTGAACTCCGATTCAGGTTCTGTACCTGAACAAAAGTATTGCGCTTGCATCATACAACGGGTAGTCAAGATACGTACGAGTGTATTGAAATAAGGATCTTCGGGTATCTAATAAAAAAGGGCAGTTAGAGCGTTGTATTCTATATAAAGCAAAAGAATGCTTACCACAGCTTTATCAAGAGAATCAGCTAATGCTTTTGAACTGCTAATGTCCAGAGTAAATCCTTTTTCGAGAAGAATCTTGCGAAGTTGGTCAAAATTGTTTATGGGTGGTGCTCCATGCTTACGAAGCATGGCTGCACTAGGGAATCTAGAATATATCTTTTTGGCAACAGAGATATTTGCGAGCAACATGAATTCTTCAACAAGAGAATTTGTTTCCTTTAGTTCTTTCATTTCCACATCTACAGGGTCTTGAGAGTCATTCTGAAGGTTAAATCTAAGCTCGGGTGAAGTTAAAGTCAAAGCACCAGCCTCTAAACGTCTTTGGCGAAGAATCTTGGCAAACTTGTTTAGCAAACGAATACCCTTTGTAACATCATCTTGCATGCGTTCATCATCAATACGGCTTTGAGCTTCGTCATAAGTGAATGAGAATTTGGACTTGATGATACTCTTGCAAAAGTCGACATTGACAATCTCTGCATTTTCATTCAATTCCCATACACAAGAAAAGGCAAGTCGCTCGACATTAGATCGTAAGGAGCAAAGATTAGTACCCAGAAGAGCAGGCAACATATCAATACGCTTGTCGACAAGATAAACGGATGTACCACGGCTTGCTGCCTCCTTGTCTATATGTGTTCCAGGCTTGACAAAGTATGTGACATCTGCGATATGAACACCTACTTCGTAATTGCCGTTTGGTAGGAAACGGACATGGAGCGCATCATCAATATCGGTACATCCAGGTGGATCAATGCTGCAGACATTCAAATCTCTAAAGTCTCTTCTGTTTTCGTTCTTTACATGATGCTCGCGAACAACCCATTGATCGCCTTCTTCTGGCAAGTCATTAAGTACGGCCTTCGAGAATTCTTGGTAAGGTACATTATGCTCCAAAAGAATGACTTCTGTTTCTGTTTCTTTATCGCCAGATGCACCTAATGTCTTGACAAAGTGACCCATAGGAAATCTAGAAGTCTTTGGCCAAGAGTCGATTGCCACAATGATACGACTACCAATCAAGCTACTGGCTTGACTAGTCTTAATCTTGATTTTGGGAATTCGACGATCTATAGCACGGAAAGTACAAGTGACGGGACCACGGTCGTTTCCTTTAGGAACAGAGTTTTTGAGAATAAAACCACAGTAACTAGAAGAGTAGAATGATGTTAGATTTCTATTTAAGCTTATGGCACTATCTTGACTTACGGTCTCCATTTCTTTCTGATAATACCGACAACTTTACCCGTAGGCTCTGGCTCTCCAACTTTATCGTTTGTCTTTCTTTTTTTGTTGGGGCTACTTTCGTCACCATCATCCTTTTTATCTGTCGACTCTTCTTCACCATACATTTTTTCGTCATCATCTTCATCTTCTATAGCAACGGATGCACCACACTTCCACTCGGATTTTGGCAGTAATTCGATAGCAACTGTATCTCCATGAATGGCACGATTGAAATTCTTTCTGCCCACAATATATACCGTCTTTATTTCTCCCTCCACTTCTCCTACGACCGTAGCTTCCAGAGTGTTGTAAGGAGTGACATTAAATGGTGATTGTATAAGCTTGCCTTTTTTGATGCCATTTTGGATTTGAGCAGGAGTCAAATGTTCGTCATATACAACGGTATCATCTGCTTGAGCTTGAGCTGCAGATAACATATCTACTAATTCAGGCACATCTTTAATGCCTGCAACGTATTCAGCTACACTCATCGCTTTTATTCCTGATGCCTTTGCTTTATCCCGATTTGCAACATCGTCTGATAACAATATGACTTGTATGTCTTCACTAGGATTACTTGCTTTCAAATGATCAGAGTACCATTTGGTTGCTATACGAATTGCTCTGTCATTTCTGTCATTAGGTGTCTCGTCTTTTAGCTTTTCAATAAAGGTATCCTTTTGGTGTTCATTAGCAAACATGTAGAATCTCTTGGTCTTGTCTGCCAGAATCTCAACAAGTCGATTATATATAATAATATTCAAGTGTCGAACCTCTTCTTTAACTGTCTGTAAAACAACAACATCTTTGATAGCTGGATGTTCCATAATATCAAGCTAAATAATAAACTTAATATACTACTTTCAATTGGTTGTATGATTAATTACCTGTCCCATAAAGACATTGGTGTCAACAACAAGATAATGAGGCTTCAAAGTTGCTGTAGATCTAGGTTCCGCAGACAACACAGGTTCATTTTGAGTACATTTTTTACATAGAGGTGAAGAACATGGAATATCATCTCTCAAGTAGTGTTCCTTGACAACTTTCACTACGTTTCCTTTACGAGTTCGTTTTACAAAAGTCTTTGATCTAAGCATTTTTTTTTTTGTTTAATCTAGAGAAAAACCAAAAGAAATGCAATATTTTCTATCAATAGTCACAGAAAGATATACTTTTTGCACTCCGGTTTCTTTTTTTTTTGCACCTGAATGGCATCAATGATAACCAGAAGGTCATTTATTTACATACATCAAGTTAGATCAAACCAAGCTAAAGCATAAAGTAAAAAGGGGAGAAAAGTTAACTTGTTGTTGAAAACGATGATAAGCGTGCATACGTTGCTGACGAATCTTCGACATGGAACAATTGTTTGTTAGTTTCAATTGCAATTTTGCTGCTAGAGCAGCCAGTTTCTCCACTGAGAAAAATAAGAGAGATATGATTAGAGAAATATCAACTTTGGTTCTATGCACATACTCGATCATATTCAGATCAGTTTCAATTAACAGTGTGTCCAGATAACTAGCGAAGCGTCGGTAGAAGGTCATCTCCTGCTCGTCGCCCACTTCGTTCCACAGCTGCGTGTCTTCAATTCTGTTAATGATAGTTGACAGTTGTCAATAGAATGTTCAAGATTTCCGTATATTGTTCTACTTGCACTTTCTCCAGAATTGCTAGCGCCTTGTACATGTCACTGTGTCTCAATTTCTCTTTGACAAGTCTGGCTTTTTCCAACTGCACTTTATACAGTATATCATTCATATCTTTCTTGCTGTCGAGCAAATTACGAACGCCTGTCATGGCTTCAGCAACGGAATTTGTGGCAGTGGCTGTAGCTATTATTGTGGAGGGCGGTGATCTATTCAACTTCTCTTGGTACACTTTCTTCATATATGGATTCAGATAGTTGTAAATTCCGGAAAGGCTCAATCTGCATACATTTATCGTTAAAATGGGCAAGGCGTATTTTTATTTATATTACTTACTCGAGCAATGCATCCTCTTCACACGTGAGTTCTTCTTTCAAAAGTACATCTTTATCGTCAGCACTACGAGGTACAGCCGCAAAGCCTATATCGTTTGAAAGCTTGGGCTGTCTAGTATTGGTGACTGCAGTCTCATATTTATGCTTCGAAAGGACCGCTCATAAGCTGGGCTCAAAATGAGAAAGTCATATGGGACACTTTTGACGCAGCATGAAGCAACTATATTTTTATCCCACAGCTTGTCCTAGCCTTTCCAAAACTATAAAGTAACAGTACAAGCGTGCTGCTTGTGTGAACTAATTTCATTGTCAGCAACATTATGACGAAACAACTTACGGCTAAACAAAAGCGCAAGATCACAGTTGACAAACAGAACACTGTCATTAAGTACATCCATGACCGCCTTAGCAACCGGAAGATCCAGTACATCACCAGGGTAAGTAAGTCAACGGTCAGTAGGATCCGGCAGGATCATTGCGCCGGCGCAAAAAGTACTGGATCCGGACGACAGCGAGCGTTAACCAAGCAGAACGAGCTTTTCTGCATGTATCAGATCACTGTTGGTGGAAAAGAGACAGCTACAGAGGTGCAGCAGTCATTGAAGGAGGATCTTAAAGTGGGCGTCAGCGCAGCCACTATCAGACGAGTATTTAAGAAGTACGGCTTAAAAGCAATTGTCAAGCAGAAGAAGCCGTTGATTATTGAGACCAACAGACGCAAACGATTAGCATGGGCAAAGGCTCATATTAAATGGACCTTCGATGACTGGAAGCGTACGGTATTCTCCGGCGAAACGAAGATCTGCCGTTTTGGTTCTGATGGTAAGCACTATGCTTGGAAAAGAGAAGGTGAGCCTCTTCTGGGAAAGCATGTTCAACAGACAGTGAGGCATGGAGGTGGTGACATAAAGCTTTGGAGTTGTGTAACATACGCAGGTGTCGGTTACATAACCAAAATAGAGGATACAATGACTAAGGAGGTTTACTTGGAAATTTTAAAAGATGACTTGTACCAAATGCTGGATGATTACAGGATAGAGCCGGTAAAAGTTATCTTTCAGCAAGATAACGATCCAAAGCATAGAGCGAATTTGGTTGAAGAATGGTTATTCCAGCAACCGTTTGAGGTAATGCAGTGGCCACCACAGTCGCCAGATCTCAATCCAATTGAGAACATATGGGCATTACTGAAAACAAGGCTCTACCGAAACTATGAACGGCCACCAAAGGGCATGAACGAGCATTGGGAACGTGTGTATAAAACTTGGTATGATATCACAGCGGAAGAGTGTCAAAGGTATATCAATACTATGCATCAGCATTGTAGGGGTGTTATTAAAGCAAAAGAGTTATGGATAAATTACTAAATGAACATTAACGTTTAAAAGTTGATTTTCATTTTCAAAAGTGTCCCATATGACTTTCTCATTTTGAGCCCAGCTTATGAGCGGTCCTTTCGAAGCATAAATATGAGACTGCAGTCACCAATACTAGACAGCCCAAGCTTTCAAACGATATAGGCTTTGCGGCTGTACCTCGTAGTGCTGACGATAAAGATGTACTTTTGAAAGAAGAACTCACGTGTGAAGAGGATGCATTGCTCGAGTAAGTAATATAAATAAAAATACGCCTTGCCCATTTTAACGATAAATGTATGCAGATTGAGCCTTTCCGGAATTTACAACTATCTGAATCCATATATGAAGAAAGTGTACCAAGAGAAGTTGAATAGATCACCGCCCTCCACAATAATAGCTACAGCCACTGCCACAAATTCCGTTGCTGAAGCCATGACAGGCGTTCGTAATTTGCTCGACAGCAAGAAAGATATGAATGATATACTGTATAAAGTGCAGTTGGAAAAAGCCAGACTTGTCAAAGAGAAATTGAGACACAGTGACATGTACAAGGCGCTAGCAATTCTGGAGAAAGTGCAAGTAGAACAATATACGGAAATCTTGAACATTCTATTGACAACTGTCAACTATCATTAACAGAATTGAAGACACGCAGCTGTGGAACGAAGTGGGCGACGAGCAGGAGATGACCTTCTACCGACGCTTCGCTAGTTATCTGGACACACTGTTAATTGAAACTGATCTGAATATGATCGAGTATGTGCATAGAACCAAAGTTGATATTTCTCTAATCATATCTCTCTTATTTTTCTCAGTGGAGAAACTGGCTGCTCTAGCAGCAAAATTGCAATTGAAACTAACAAACAATTGTTCCATGTCGAAGATTCGTCAGCAACGTATGCACGCAAAATAGATTTGATACTGAGATACAATGATCGTAAGAACGTAGACTTATGTAGTAATGAGTGGAAGAGATCGAAGGTGACTTCAGAGTTGAAATTAAAGCAGCAGTCAAAAAATTTGCGCATAAATGCTTCTATCATGAACAGCTTGCATGCATTTGGTACCTCTCCCTCATCTCTTTTAGCAATTGATATGATAGGTGATGATATTGTGATTAACCGTAGCGGGAAATTATTGACAAAATCATATTCTATAGGTTTACACGGCTATATACTCTTTCCGGAAAGTAAATTCGCCTGTGATCGAAAATAAATACACCCATGGTGAGAACAAAATTCATATTGCATGAAATGTAAATTCGTCGTCGCCAAGAATATTTTCGTAATATTAACAGGTGGGCTGTCTTGGAGTTGAATTTAACTTAAGTGTTCAAAGATTCACAAATCAAAACTAGCCTGTCCTCATGGTCCTTGCTCTGACTCGCTTGTCCCGCCCTCTTTGCTCTCTGGCGTATATATCTGGAACGTTCTCCTAATTGCCTCTTCTTGTGCTCTGGGTTCTCTCTGTCCTCCGTTCCTTTTTTTTTTGTTTAAACCATCCTGGGTAGTTATCGCTACCCTCCCCAGAATGCACTTCGGTGGTAAGTAAAACTAATATTAGGATATATGCTCTAATACTAACATACTTTTTCTCTCTTTTTCTACATATACTCATTATCTCTCTCTCTCTCTTTTGACATGATGTCGTTTTATTCAAACATATTTTTCTTTGTCGTCTTTTTACGCAAATAATTTTTTTATTTTATGACAACATTTTATAAAATTAATGTCAATAATTAATAAAAATACAGTAAATAACTGCCCTTTGAGATTGAAAAACCCGCCCTTTGAGTTTTAAAAAACCGACCTTTGAAGTCTTTTTCGACCCGCCCTTTGGCATTGCGTTAACTGTAAATGATAGTCAATCAATTAGAGTATGAAATGGCACATATATTTTAAGGGGGCATATTGTGTGCCAAAGACGCGTTTTTATTTGAAATAAAAAGTGTACAGGTACAGAAAACAATTGTTTAATGAAAAAGACAAGCAGTAAGGACAGCTTGAATGAAATGAAGTTTTAATTTTTTGATGCAGATTTTGCTCGAGTCGTACGTTTTGGCGTCTCTGGCTCAGCAGGTTTTGTAGATGCCTATATGAAAAGATTAGAGGATGTATAACCAAGCTGTTTTCACTTACAGTTATTCGCTTTTTTATAGAATCAATTATATTCGCTTGCTGCTTTAAAAGTTCGTTCTTTAACTTTGATTCTCGAATGCCCTTTGGGTTCAACCAAGACAGTAGTTGCTCAATCTAAAGCCATAATCAGTATTCTTTTTTTTTTTTTGTCTTGTGTATAATCTTTACCTCTTCAGGTTCAGAATAGTATTTCCACCATCCTTTGTATTCACTTGGATTGCCAGAGATGAGTTCATCCATACGATTTTCGAGCCACTCACTTTCCTCCACTAATCCTTGATCTTTCATTAGTTTCAGGACAAAGGAACGGCCACCGCCATAGCCATAGTGACGCTCAGGCAGGTCAGTCATGTAATCTCTTTCTAGTAATAATTGAATGTCTGCATCTGTCGGACTGTGTACATACAATCTTCCTGTTCCGTATGTGTTGGATACACCAATGTTATCAAGATATATATATTGATTATAGAATCTGTCTTTCCCCAAGGGACGTATTCTCAGCGTCATATATCTTCTCATACATCTCTCCAAGTGCTCTTCCTGTATACCTTTATAAATATAATCATGTTTAATATCTACAAATATACTTGCCTTTTTCTTTAAAACTTTTTCTTCTTCCTCGAGCTTGCGTCTTTCATTTGCCTTATTCTTTTGCTCTTGGTTCTTTGCCTTTGCCACCTCTCGCTGTTCAGCATGAACCTTCTTTCGCATATGCTCCATTTCTTCTCTCTCTCGTTGCTTTTGTTTAAGCTTCTCTTGCCTTGATTGATGTCTGCCTTCACGACTCAAGTTTTGATCCTCAGATCTATACGTGAATTCATATTAAAGAGATTATTCAATGGCTTTTTATGTTTGGTCATACAAGTCACTTTCATCTGATTCATTATCTGAATGATCAGAACTGTCGCTGCTGTCAAGATGCTCTTCTTCTTCCTCTTCACCATTATTTCCTTTTGCTCTCTTCTCAGCACGATCTCGCTTGTCCATTTCGATTCTCCTAAATGATCTACATATTATATTAATACATCATAGGGTAGATTAAGGACCACTTACAGAGCTTTGCTTTCTTTGTTCAGCTCAATCTTTTGTTTACGATATTCTGACAATTGTTCTTGACAGTATTCCATGTAATTTCTAAATAAAACGTCAATTATATATGTATCTTTTGATATGCACCCTTACTTGATCAAGTTAGATTCATTGACCACATTGACCAAAAATCCCAAGATATCAAGCTTCTGTTTGAGGCTTAAAGTAGGGTATCGCTTTTCTCTTTCAGCGGCTGTTGAATTTGAACGAGGAACAAGATGCTGCAAGATTTCATTCAAATCAGGAATCATATCGGGAGTTGCCACGTCATTCAAGCAACCTATCAAACTGGATTCCCATCCACGTCGCTCAGTACTTGCACGTAACTCTTTATGGTCCCATCTTGAACTAATTCTCAAATGTTCCTTGTCACGCCAGCCTCTTTCTACAGTAGGAAGCACAGGTTTACGTTCCTCTTTGGTATCTTCTTCTTCATCCGATTCTTCTTGGTCTTCTAGATCCTCGATGTATTGGTCCACAACATCCCCATTGATTATTTCGTTGGAGGTATCATCATTACGTTCATTGATAATCACATTGAGTAGACACGCGTTATACTCGACAAGCACAGTCGCCTTGGGTTGATGCGTATTATGGAATAATGCGCCCTCAAATTCGTCTACGCTATAAGCCGAAACCTTCAATGGCTCAGCAAATACGGTCAAGAAAGACCAAACGGAGAGGAAAGAATCAAAGAGCTCAGGGGGTATGGATGATTCCTTGTGGGGCATGGGTCGCAAAGATCTTCCGCCGCTAGGATAAGGAATAATGATCTCTTTGCTATCACATTTTTGGGGCGACATGTCAACAAGCAGCCAGTTTAATGATGGGTCTTTGCGATAAATTGGGAGATCCAGATCTTCCAAGGGGTATTTTACAGCCACTTGACGTTTACGTTCCTCCTTTTGCCGTTCTCGTTCCTCTTTTAGTTTAGCCTTTTGTAACATCGATTCTTCCTTTTTAGCTTTTCTTTCTGCCATTCTGTCATCGGTCGTTCGTGTCTGCATTAATTTTCGTCGTTTGTTGCTCTTGAGAAAGTCATTTTGTGCTTCCTGTAGATGTTGAGGTAAAGTTGAATCAATGCAATAATATTGCGCTATGTTTGGCTATATAATACATCAGCAACAAAGATCAAAAACAAATGAAAACGTACCTTGATCAGCCATGGAGCACCAACATAGTTATCTCTATAAAAGCACTCACGGATAAAGCACTGGACATTATGACGATTAAATGATTCACGTTCTCTTCTTATAGAATATTGACCGACGGTACGAATATATTCTTCTAACGATCTTCCTTTTTCGTCAATTAGCTGTACCTTATACATCCTTCCTCCTAGAGATAACATATGATTACTTTCTCCTTCAGATGGATGAAGAAAAGCATCTGGAAATCGAAGTCTACCGTTTGGTTGTCTAGGCACTTCAGATGAAGACGGTTGTTGCTGTGATTGCTGTTGCCGTGTTGATTCACTGTTCATTGACCAACTGTCAGGGATAATATCGACAATTCTAGCAAAGTAACTTAAACAAAGAAGTGAGCAAGTATGTTCCAAAACAGGTAATTGAATACTATACTCATTATTATTCAAGGTGCATTGAACAACTTCACCTACAAGATAATTGTCTTTGAAATAATTCATGATATCATCAACAAGTTCATCCAGTCGAATCGTTTCTATAAATATAAAGTAAGTCTACATCCATCGTAAAAATTTATTGTTGTTAACCCTACGGAATTGAACCCGAGCCAGTATCTTTTTTCGTAACACTTCAGAAAATTTGAACTCTGCTCTGTCACCCTCCATCCTTTCACTTTCCAAGGCTTGTTCATATGTCAAGTTTTGTCTACCAGTGACTTCACACTCCCAGACAGCTTGATGATATAAAGACAATTTGTTGATATATTCTCTGTATTATTATGCAGGTGCACATTAGTTATTTTACAAAATAGAAAAAAAAGTATTAAAATGCTTTTACTCGTAATTATCAAATACTTCATTAGTCGATCGAAGGTACCACACTTCTTTCCTCTTGCGTTTTGGTTCATAAGGAATAGTTGCCGCAGGTGGAATTCGCTTTCTGTTCAAGAGTGGCATATAATATAAGTATGTGTGTGTATGTGTGTGTGTGTATGTCGTATAAAAGAAAAAAGAAAAAAAAAATAAAACATCACCCCTTTTACAGAATTTCCACTCTGAACTTTAAGGTATTTCAGCCAATAAAAATATGAGTTTTGACCGGTGATCTCAGGCTTAAAAAAAAACAGCATGTGTGATTGAAGAATCCCTCTATAGATTTCTTGATTAAAACTGATTGAAATAAACTGAAGGGTAAAGCGTCACCAGACAACATAAGGGGTAATAAAGCTTGTCTTTACCCTCGATTTGAAAAAAAAAAAAAAAAAATTATGCTGAAGAAAGTTGAGAGAGAAAGAGAGATCAAGCAAGATTGAAAGTACATACATACATGTACGTAACTTGATCATCTTGAAAGCTCTGATTTATTCTTAAGCCATTGACAGCCTCATGTGCAAAGTCTGATGATGTTGGCGTCACCTAGTTCGCATGAAATAAACATTTATGGAAGGATCTCCTAACATGTATGCTTGTCAGTTAACAAGATAGTAGACAATTAGTTCTTAAAGTGAAGAGAGTATTATCTATAACGATAAATAGGAAAATTACGGATCACTACGTCATACACTTCTTGTTCAAGACATGAATTCAACAAGAGTCAATCAGTTGAAACATAAAAATTATACAGAAGCGACCCCCTGAGTTTTTCATTTATGCGTGCTTGATGCTTTATAAATCCCCTTTCTTTTCATTTTCTCTCTTTAATATTTAGTGTTCCTGAATTATTCTCAGAGAATAATATAAAAAAAGAGCTTATCACCATAAATCATCTGTGGTAGTAAATGGGATCTATCGGTAGTGACTCTATTTGTTGACATGATTAGAAGTAAAATACCGGCCAATCAGGAATTAAATTTCGCCCTCACAGAAACAAAATGTCGTCAATCAGAAATAAGCTTTTGCTGCCATAGGAATAAGGGCCAACGCTACATGCATCAGAAAATAGGCTAATACTACGGCCACTACCTATGTCGTCACTTTACAAATTCACACTACCAAAGCCTCTGCTAAACCTAAGGCTGTTCAGTTCACTCTCTCTGATATAAAATACGAATTTATGATAATTACACGTGAACTAAGTAGTCTTGGTTGATCAAACTGACAAAATAAAAAAATCCTTCTTATTTCCTTCTTCTTCCTGAAAAGAAACAATCAAAGTGACGAATTTATAAAGCCATGTTTAGTTTGACGCTACATATTGGAAAGCTTTGTTGGGCGATATCATAGGTAATGTGTAGAGACAGTGCCTGTAATATTAGTCTAACTTCTGACGCATTTTCTGGTACATGTAGTGTTTCTCATAATTTACGGAATCACTTCAAAAACCAACATTCAAAATAATATCAAGAGAAAAGCGCTTGAATTCATGTATAATGACGGATGTTCAGACGTTTTCAACAATAAAAAAATGAAGCTCAATTCAATGGCTATCACAGTAGAAGTATACGACAGAGATGTTACGCTTGATATACACGCAGAAAGCTCTAGTGAGAGCTTTCCGAAATGCTTGACAGAGATAACCACTATTATGGGTTGATCAAGGTCATCATTAAAGAAGAAAAGCAAGGTAAACAAATGATGAAGAAGCTAATCATAGGCGCAACCAAGTTTAGTGTCCTGGTTACATGTTCATTGTTACTTTCACCAGCAAACGGCCGTTTTGTAACCACTAGACTATCTTGTCACGAATCTGTACATTACTTAAATCCTCACTTCACTTAGATTTTATTCAGAGAAAACTCAATTAAAGCATTTTACGACAAACAAAATGTACCTCGATCAGAAGTAACCACTTGCGGACAACTTATGTCTGAATATGACCACAAATCGATATACTCTATCTACAGATCCAGTGTTTTCGCCAGCCCGGCCATGCAGCCATCCTCTATATTCACTGTTTGCAATGTTCCTTCCAAAGAGTATGACATGTCTATGGATTATAATGCTCACCTTGTTTCAGTTTTTTTTTTCAAAGCAGTTGGCACATGGATAATCGAGGAGCAGATCACTATTTTGGACAGCATTGAGAAGTTGAAATAGTTTGTTTCTAATAATAATGATTTGTGAAACTGTGAGTCGTACCTTTCACAATAGAAGACTAAGGATGTGGTTTAAGCTTTCTAGTCACGCTTTTATTGTCATAATTATATGCCTTTCAAAGCCGCGCATCGTGGTGTAACAAAATGACAAATGGGTTATCTCAAGAAGAAATCAGTGAATTGCGACAGCTCAGAGACCTGACATTATTTATTGGATCCACTGTATGACCACATAAAAATCGCATAAATTGCGGTTCGTGTTGTGTGACTGCTTTCTTTTTTCGGACCACAACACACGCGAACTCTGTAACAAAGACACAAGAGAACCAGGTGCAAATGAGATCCTTCCTTTAACTACTTCAGCCAGTCGCAATGGTATGTATAGAGAGAAAAGAAAAAATATAAAGATAAAATAAGGGAGTGTAGATGGATGAATGGATGAATACATGGATGGATGATTAAATAAATATAAAAAGGAGAAAACAACACTGGGTGTTTTGAAAGGAAGGAGCATGTCACTCATTAATTTGCATTTTACTATAGCCCTTCGTCAAGCAACAGAAGAACAAGGCCTACTTCAAGCGTTTCCAAGTCAAGTACCGCAGAAGAAGAGGTAAAGAAATAGTGTTCAACTTGTATATACAAATGCAGATAATTGACGAATATACCTTGATTAGAGGGTAAGACTGATTACTATGCCCGTAAGAGACTTGTCGTTCAAGCCAAGAACAAGTACAACTCTCCCAAATACAGAATGGTTGTCCGTTTCACCAACAAGGACATCATCTGTCAAATCGTCTATGCTAAGCTCCAAGGTGACTTTGTCCTTGCTGCTGCTTATGCTCACGAACTTCCCCGTTACGGTATCAAGGGTGGTTTGACTAACTGGGCTGCTGCCTATGCCACTGGTCTTTTGCTTGCCCGTCGTGTTCTCACCAAGCTTGGTCTTGCTGACAAGTACGAAGGTTTCGCTGAACCCGATGGTACCGTCCAAATGGTTGAAGCCGCTGAAGATGCTCCTCGTCCCTTCAAGGCTTTCCTTGATGTCGGTCTCGCTCGTACCTCCACTGGTGCCCGTGTCTTTGGTGCCATGAAGGGTGCTTCCGATGGTGGTATCTACATTCCCCACAGCGGTAACCGTTTCCCTGGTTTCGATATTGAAACCAAGACCAACGATGATGAACTCCTCCGTAACTACATCTACGGTGTTCACGTCGCTGAATACATGGAATACCTTGAAGAAGAAGATGAAGAACGTTACAAGAAGCAATTCTCTACTTTCATCAAGGAAGGTATCACTTCTGACATGGTCGAAGACATGTACTCTGCTGCTCACGAAGCTATCCGTGAAAACCCTCTTCCTGAAAAGAAGGAAGCCAAGAAGCCTGTTAAGACCGGTCCTCAATTCAACAAGCGTGCTCGTCTCACCAGAAAGGAACGTCTTGCCAAGGTCAAGGCTGCCAAGGCTGCTTTTGCTTCTGAACAATAAGTTACCTTGTTTAAAAACACTTGTAGTGTTGTTGTAATAAAATAATCTATTACCGTCGAATTAATAATGATGTTCGCGACATCTTTTGTATGATACAGTGAAAATCACATAATATTACTAGTTTTTATTTTCTTACGCTTGAATAAGCTATAGTAATCAGTTACATTAAAGAAAGGGGCACCTCTATTGCAGGTAAACAGATTGTTTGAAAATTAAGTTTGATTCGCCAACATTGTCTGAATTAAAGTGTGAAGACTGCACTGTAATCAACTACGCGGTACTGCAAGTAATAAAATTACGGCTTCATACATATTTAAGATGTTACGCGTCAAGTAAATCAAAAGTTACAAAGATGCAGAAACCATGAAGGAGATGTTTCACAGGATTAAAACGAAATCTGTAGCGGATCAATAAAAGTAGTTTATAGTTAGGTGAGCATAGTACGTGATTTTCTTTATTACCAGTCCAAGTAGATGGGTATCAGTGTGTTTGATCTCTTCCTATTTCAGATTTGACTGAATTTGACTAATGTGCCCATTGATATATCCTCTAAATAAATGATTGTTTGATAGCTGATCTTCCTTCACTCATTGGTAACATTGGCGTTAGTGATCACGATAGTAACTATAATCTTTCAGGATATTGAGTTTAAAGTGTGAAAACTGTATTGATAACAGCAACAATGAATCTGTGGGAACCACTCGGAAAAGAGAACTGATGTTTAACTAAAGTTGTATGCACCAAGGCATTTTACAGTAGAAAAAGAATGGCTTCCCTTGTATTCAACGATCTTTCTTTTTATAATTCGACTAAAAGAAAGCAACATTCATAGTATTGATATCGAAACTATTATCTCATTCTCTAAAGAAAGAACTCGCCAACATCATCACATGTGTATGATAGTGTGACCATCCTGGGCCTATTTTTTATAATATCTTATCATTTTGCTTATCGTTGAAATTCATTGCCTTGTTTATTCTTATCTCGTATTGTGTGTCACATAAAACCTAGAATTTTGATGATAAGCATGAATGGGTGTCAAGACAATGGGATCCATATATAAAGGAGGATTATATTCACTTTTTCTCTTTACTTTATATATATATATTAATTCATTATGGCTATATTATCACAAGGTAAATATATAGATCCATTGGTCTATTTCCTTTTGTTCATCATTTTCAATTAGGTGTGGGCTATGGTGTCGTCTTGGGGTAAAAAAAAAAAAAAAAAAAAAAAAAAAAAAAAAAAAAAAAAAAAAAACAACTCAATAAAGTCATGAATAAAAACTAATGTCAATATAGATTTGGCGCATTATTTGCTCTTATTATGACAGGAATAACCTATCTGTGTAAACGATATCTGAAAGAAGTTCAAACGTCAGAAATGTACATGACAGCACAACGTACTGTCAAGACAGGTTTGGTTGCGAGTGCTATTGTATCAAGCTGGACTTGGGCGGCAACTCTTTTGACAAGTACAGAAGTTGCTTATAAATATGGTGTATCAGTAAGTCAGACCATGTTTTGCTGAATAGATCTAACAATGGAATTGTAGGGACCTATCTGGTATGCCTCTGGTGCTGTTGTTCAAGTATTACTGTTTGCTGTATTAGCCATTGAATTGAAAAGACGAGCTCCCAATGCACATACTTTTCTTGAAGTCGTCTTGGCTCGATACGGAAAAGGTGCCCATGCTGTATATCTTGCATTCTCCTTGTTAACAAACATTGTAAGTTGAATACACATGTGTGTATAGTCTTTTTTACTAAGCAAAGGAAAAAAAAATAGATTGTTACTGCTATGCTTCTTTTGGGCGGTAGTGCAGTAGTGAATTACTTGACTGGAATGCACACAATTGCTGCTTGCTTTCTTCTTCCTTTGGGTGTCATTGTCTATACACTCTTTGGTGGCATCAAAGCTACCTTCATGTCTGATTATGCGTAAGTTACATATGAAAATAGAGAAAAAAAAAATCATACCAACACTTCAATAGACATACAGTAGTTATTTTTATCATCATCATCTCTTTTGTATTTACAGTTTATGCTTCTTCTCCCAAAATTGGATCCATCAGCACGATGTACGACTTACTCACAGCTGCATCTGCAGCTTCTCCCATCGCTGACAACCAAGGTGGTTCACTCGTAACTATGTCTTCCTTACAAGCACTCTTGTTTGGGTAAGTTTAATACATGGAGAAATAAATAAAAGACTCATATATGTTGATAGTATCATCAATATTGTCGGTAACTTTGGAACAGTCTTTGTTGATAATGCATATTGGCAACGTGCTATTGCAGCTCACCCACAGTATGCCGTCAAAGCCTACCTGATCGGCGGACTTTCCTGGTTTGCGATTCCATTCACATTAGCCACGACAATGGGTCTTGCTGGACGAGCACTTCAAATTGATCTTACACCGTTTGCTGTCAGTCAAGGTCTTGTCTTGCCTGATGTTGCGGTTGCACTCTTGGGCCAAGCTGGTGGTTTCGCTTGTCTTGTTCTCGTCTTCATGGCCGTAACTAGTGCCTCATCTGCTGAATTGATTGCTGTTTCTTCTGTTATGACGTATGATGTCTATCGCACCTACATTAGACCCGATGCCGAGGGTAAACAAGTAGTTCACTTTTCGCATATCTGTGTCATTGCATTTGGTATTCTCATGGGCGTCCTTGCTGTCTTGCTCAACTTGACAGGCATCAACTTGGGATACCTTTATACTCTGGTAAGTCATTAAATTCTACTATTATTGTGTATTGACCCCTTGCATCAGATGGGTGTATTAATTTCTTCGGCTGTTGTGCCCCTGACCCTTACCTTATTGTGGAGCAAACAAAACAAGACTGCTGCTATTGTATCACCACTATTTGGTTTTTGTGCCGCAGTTAGCACTTGGCTCGCGGTGACCTATAGCATGTACGGCACCATCACTGTGGAGACCACAGCTCAGAATTACCCAATGATGTCTGGCAATATTGTTGCCTTAGTGTCTCCTATCTTTGTCATTCTTCCTCTCAGCTTGATCTGGCCAGACAATTTTGACTTTGATGCTACTCGAAAGATTGAAAAGATAGATGACTCTAATGATATTGGACATGAAGCATCCAAGATAACGCAAGATGAACTGATATCCATGGCCAAGTCCTCCAGATTTGCAAAGATATCAAGTGCGGTCTTATCATTAGCTCTCTTTATCCTTTGGCCACTACCCATGTTCTTTTCGAGGTACATCTTTTCCAAGTCCTTCTTTACCGGGTGGGTAGTTGTATCCATCATCTGGATGTTTTGTAGCTTCTTTGCTGTTGGTATCTATCCTGTCTATGAGGCACGACATACACTCGTCAATGTGACTCGGGAGTTATGGCGAGATCTGACAGGCCAACATGTACCTAACTTACCACAGGCAACACATCTATCTGAAGAGAACATTGTTGTTTATACAAACGAAAAGAAAGTTTAATAAATTATTGGCTCAGTTGAAGTTACCCCGATTGATGAAACCTTAATCGTTTAAGGAAAAACGCCCTCTTCATTTCTTTATTTTCGCCCCCCTTTTTTGTTCTAAATTTCTTATTTCTTTTTTTTTTTTTTTTCTAAACTTTTTTTCTTGAAATGTCATTTCAAGAGATGCATAAAGCTGATGTACGTCTTTAGTTTAAAGAAAAAGCTAATATTAATATATGCTTTTATTAGGAAAATAGTAGCTTATTACTAGAACAAGGTAAAAAAAAAAAAGAAAAAGGGTTATATGCGCGCGACCCTGATTTTATAACTCATGATTGGATATGTTCTAACCTCATCCATATATACAATATATATATTCAGGAACAAGCCAAGTCAAGGTAAATATATGATGTGTGGGATGATATATGATGGAAAACTGATGATTTCATTTTAGCAAAAGACACTAGCCATTATTAAACCTGATGCATATCATGCCAAGGACAAAATCATTGAGCGTATCCGACAAGAAGGATTCACGATCGTTCAAGAAAGAGAGATCACCTTGACAGAAGAAACAGCTAGACTCTTTTACAAAGAACACGAAGCTAAACCATTCTATGAGGATGTTGTAAAGTGGATAAGCAGGTAACTGTACAACGTTACATCAAGGCAAAACTTTTTTTTGTTAATTCATCTTTCTATAGTTCGCCCATTTATGCGATGGTTCTCGAAAAGGAAGACGCTGTGCAGTCATGGAGACTGCTCATAGGCCCAACAGACTCGAATAAAGCCAAGGCAACTGAGCAAAATAGGTAAAAAGCAAAATGCAAGACATACAAATAGGGCTTATAACCCACGTTTTTCATGTTCCTATAATAGTATCCGAGCTCTCTTTGGTACAGACGCGTTACATAATGCCGTACATGGGAGCGACTGCCATACAAATGCAGAAAGAGAAATCGATCTCTTGTTTGGCCAATCTGATCGCGATAGTGATTCAAGCAAGGAAAGTTTAGCTATACAAGATAATACCGATTTGAGTGTCCATACAGCTGATCATGTTGAACATACTCATCAGTCTGAAGAAAAGTCAGATGATGCTATTTTAACAACAGATAAAAGAGACGCTACTCAAGAAGCGTCTATGAACCAAACAGAACAAGAGGCAGCAAAAGAGATAGAGCAGCCGAAAGATGCATCTGAACAGGCAAATGACCAGCCTGAACAGAAAAGCAGCCATGATGAAAAGCAACAGGGTACAGAAGAACAAGCCAACGTGACTACTGGAACCGCTGCCAACGAAAAAACTGACCTTGTTACACCTGTGTTGACACAGTCAGAGGAGCAGCAGGCGACCGAACACGACCCATTTGAGACTGTGGAAATAACGAATGATGTCCAAGAACATGAGGTTTATGAGCAAATTGTGACTGAGGTATCTGTCATTGAAGAGCAAGAAAGCTCTACTATTTTGTCAAAGGAGCAAATAAACAAGCCCAACCAAATCTCTGAGATGACTGTGGAAAAAGATGATGCTCAGGAAGAGCAAAAACAAGAAGAAAAAGAGCAAGAAACAACAATCGAGACTGTATCTTTGCTAGAAGTAGCACAAAAACATGAGGTGTCCGCAGTAACGGAACAAGTGGTGCACACTGAAGTTATCACCAAGGACATCAAGCAAGAAACTATCAATGATATTAAAACGACAGAGAATGTTGATGACGAAGCCACAACAGCTGAGAATATAAAGGATAGCGCTGAAAGCAAAGTCGCCGAAACCATAAATGGTCACAATGAAAATAAAGTTGATGACACAGTGAAGCATGAAGATAAAGTTACAGAAAAGAGCAATGACGAAAGTAAAGTGCCAGAGATTGCAAAGAATGATGACAGCTGTAAAGCTTCTGTTGCTACAAAGGCTGATGACGAAAGTAAAGTTGCGGACAAGAACGAAGACGGAGCTTCATCCGCTGAAGTAGAACACAAAGAATTAGTAGAGCAGGGTGATGTTAAAACCGAAGAGGCCAAGCAAGAACAAGTAGATACAATAGTAAAGGAAGAACCTGTAGAGGCACAGGAAAATAAAGTTGAAGAAAATGTTAAGCGGGAGGCTTCAGTAAACAAAGAACCTGTGAGCATTCATGAAGATCAACATCAAACAAACGCACGTACAGAGCAAACAAGTATCAAGGACGTCATTGAAACCTTAACCCCTGAAAACAATGTATCACCTGCTGTAGAGATATCGGCATCGACAAGTACAGAAAGTGCCGATGTAAACAAGGTTGAGACAGGTGATGCAGACACAGTGCAAATTAACAGTCAGGGAACGGCTATTGCAGATGGCATCGAAAGTGAGACAGAGGTGACAACGAATGATGAACCTTATAAGCCCGATGAGGCTGAACAAGAAGAACATTCACTTTTGGACGGTGAAGAGCACTTGATCGAAACTGTTGTCCACACAGACGAACTGAAAGACATGATGGAAGAAGCTGAAGTAAATAATGATGTCACTACTAAAGAAAATGGTGAAAAGGAAAATGAAGGAAAGGATGATACGGAAGAGTCGGCTCCTTCTGTCACTCCTGAAAATCAAGACAGGTTGACAGCTAGCGACCATGTTGAGGAGAGCAGTTCGTCACATACTGAAGAACACCAGACAGTAAGTTAAACGCATATGACTTAAATTTTACTCATACCTTTATAAGATTTCTAGAGATTCTAGCTCTACTGCAAACAGCAGCAATACAGATAATCACAAGGAAGCAAAAGACAAATCTGGTGTAACCAAAACCAAGAAGACTATAGTTAAGAAGGAAAGCAAGACAGTAACAAAGAAACCATTGTCAAAGAAAGCAGAATCTACTGTTTCTAGGCTTTCAAATGTTAAGAAACCTGTTGCTAATGAAGAAAAAAAGACGCACACAACAACAGTAACCAAGCCAGCTCGTGTACCCCGCGTTGCTACTTTGACTAAAAAGACGACAACAGAAGAGAAAAAGTCAGCAGAAGAAAAGCCAAAAAAGGTCAAATCGACCACTAAATCATTGGTCTCCCGATTGACAGCACCAACGGAAGCCAGTGCACGTAGAAAGACAACTTCCGCTGTTGTGCATGAGAAAAAGTCAACTGATTCTGTTGAACCTAAAAAAAAATCAACTAGCCCTACGAGTACAACCGTCAAGACAATAAAGAAAACAACCACTACTACTAATAATACTAATACTGCTAATACTACCGCTAATCATCATGAACCTAAAGGGACTCTCCGCACTGCAACCGAAAAGCGTGCTACTCGCACATCACCTCCTAGTTCTACAACAACTATAAAAAAGGTAGTATTGGCATGAATAGTATAATATAAATAGCTAATCGACCCCTTTTCTCCTTACCTCCTTAACTTTAGGTCACCTCCTCAAAACTTAATAATGACACTCATAAAGACACGACATCCCGTGTGTCTGGAACCTTGACAAGAAAGGAAATGCAGAAAAAACCCGTGAAAAAGGTAGCTGCCAAATCTGCTCATGGAAAGAAGGAAGAAACCAGTAAGAAAGATGTTAAAGAAACAAAAAAGGAAGCTACACCAAAGGCTCATGTTGAAGAGCAAAAAGAAAGCGATGATGATCATAAGCAGGAAGTTGATGTTGAACAAGAGGAGCATCAAAAGAAGGAGACAGAGCAAGAAGAAAAGAAACAAGAGATAATTATTGTAGAGACTCATGAAGAAGAAATCATAGAGCACAATGAGATTCATAAAGAAGAATCTGTAAAGCACAATGAACCTCATGAAGAGACCAAAGCACAAGATGAGCCTCATGCAGAAGAGACTAAAGAACATGATGATCCTCAAAACGAGTCTCCCAAAGATAATCATGTTAATCTTGCTCCTGAACAGCCAAAGCAAGAAGAAAGGAAACGATCCCATTCACCTGAAATTGCTTCTATCCGCAACAAGTTCGAAGCACTTCAAGCTGCTTCCATAGCTACAAGCCAATCTAAAGAACTCCGATCTAAATCTCCAAATCGCGTATCCGATATGATTAATCGCTTTACCCACTAAAAAGTTTTTTTTTATTTTTTTATTTCCTTGTAAAACAATGAATATAATAAAAAGATTGTCAACAACAACAACAAGACCCGTATTAAGTTATGGTTATACAAAGAGATATTTTACAGTAACCAGGACCTGCAGACATATGAGTCAGAACAAGACATGCTGGCAATGTCAAGCAACCAATAAACCAACTGCGCTATTTTGTGAAAATAAAGTATGTAATGTCATTCAACCCATTCCACCCGAGTTGAACTTTTTTCACTTGTTTGAAGCTGGAAATGGAGATACCAAGTAAGTACATATACAGTTCAGCTTGAGAATTCATTTTCACATGGGATAGACAGGAGCCCACGTTTGATATAGACTTGAAGGCACTTAGGAGAAGATTTTTATTACTTCAGCAAAAGGCACATCCAGATAGTTATTCAAACTCACACAAGGTAAAGTCGCATGTTATATGTGATGGTACTAACCATATGTTAGCGTGAACACGAGTATGCACAGCTGCAGTCATCCGTGATTAATAAAGCGTACAACACATTAAAGAACCCTTTGACGAGAGCCAAATACATACTCCAACAACAGGGTCAAAAGATAGAAGAACATGATTCATTAGAGAATCCAGAGTTATTGATGGAAGTAATGGAGCTGCGTGAAGAGTTAGAAGAGGCATCAAGTAAAGAAGAATTAGAAGCAATTAAACAAAAGAACGATGGTAATAGATAATATATGCATATAATGCTATGTGTAAACTAATAAGTAAACCTGTATGTATAGAAAAATACAAGGAAACTGTACAAAAATTGAAGGACGCATTTGATAAAAAAGATTACATGCATGCAAAAGAATTAACTATTGAGTTACAATATTGGTCAAGCATTCAAAAAGCAATTCATGATAAATAAATAAAACAGAGAACTGTGTGTGTATTTGTTTTATTTATAAACTAACCCATTTTATTATCGTTCCAACGCATACTGAGGATAGTATTTTACATGTTCCTTTTTTGTTTCACCGATTTTTTACATATATTTTAGGTTATTTTTATTTTTATTTTTTTTTCTTCCTTCTTTTCTCCCTTTTTATTCTTTGCTTTTATCAAAAAAAAAAACTTTAATTATAATTATTGAATGGCTACCTTGACTCTTAACGGAAGGATGCCACCTTCTTCGGTAACCACGACAACCGTACCTACCATGGATACACCACCGCTTACACCAATGCTAAAACCATTTATGATGAGTCCGACAAGTGCTGTGAATCATTCTGGATCTTTATACCATAATTGCCGCTCAGTCCTAGATAAATTATCTTTAATCGACGGAATGACAGAATACCTTGATAAACAGGCAGATACAACAGATCCTCTATCAAAACTTACTGCCATTTGTCGTCAAGGCTTTCCATTATGCAAATTATACAATGCTTTGAATCCTACCGAACCACTTAGCGTAGACACAGATCCGAATTTGAATGCCCGTAATTCTTGCAAAGCCAATGTATACCACTTCATTGTCGCTTGTCGTGACAAGCTACTATTTCCTGAAGAAGACATGTTTACCATCTCTGATCTTTATCAGGACGATACCAACGGCTTTGTAAAGGTAAAAAGTTGTTGATATCTCATTATTTCTTTCTTTGTTCCTTAATGAATCTAATGATATTTCTTGTTCCATTTATAGGTTGTTCATACAATCAATAAGCTATTGCAATTATTGGAGGAGCGGGGATTGATTGTTGTTAGGTCTTCCAATAGGAACTCAGATCCAAATGCTCCTAAAAATACAAGAGACAAAGTTGTATTGGAACTACTTGAGACTGAACGCAAGTATGTTCAAGATATGGAGATACTTCAGGTATGATGACATCTTGCTCTTTTTTTTTTATTCTTACTAATATACATCCCTTTATAGAACTACATGCGTGAACTACAGAGTCAGAAAGTAATATCTCCTGACACAATACATTACTTATTTGGCAACTTGAATGCCTTGGTTGATTTTCAACGCCGCTTCCTTATCCAACTGGAAGAGATCGCTGAAAAGTCTCCTCAGGAGCAAAGGATTGGCAATCTGTTTCTTCAAATGGAGAATTCCTTCTCTGTGTATGAACCTTATTGCGCAAATTATTATTCTGCTCAAGACTTGGTTGTACAAGAAACTCCTCGTCTAATGAAATTAGCTGACATTCTGGATCCTACATATCAGCTGCCTTCTTTGCTTATCAAGCCAGTCCAACGAATCTGCAAGTATCCTCTTCTCCTACAGGAACTAGTCAAGAGTACAAACAAGGATTTCCCCTATTATTATGAATCTCTCGAAGCTGTTGATGCTATTAAACGTGTAGCCGAAAAAGTAAATGAAACTCAGCGACAGCACGAGAACGTCCAAGCTGTTCAGGAGCTCAAAAAACGATTGGATGACTTGAATAATTTACCTCTGGATGGTTTTGGCAATCTTTTGATGCAAGATAAGCTGTTTACCATGACTGCTGATAATCATGAACGCGAACTTCATGCATTTCTTTTTGAGCGAACATTACTCCTCTGCAAGGAATCAAAGGGCAACAATATCCTCCCGACTAATACCTTGTCCAAGAAGAAACGTCGTGGTAGTCTTGTGCCCAAAGTGATTGCTGATGCCGGGTGTATCTCGGAAATGAAGAGTCAGTGTAACAAGAACGGTGTTTGGTCTATGTCAATACGTTTGAATGAACACGAACTGAAGCAGTTATCGATCAAGTTCCGTAACGAAGAACAACTGAAGCTATGGTCCGCAGCCTTAATCAAGGTACAAAAGAAGGCACTTGAGTCTGAAGCTGAATTACTCTCTATGCAACTGGCTTCTCGTACCTATGACGACTATGATGAGGAAGATCTCTATGGTGATGAAGACGAAGAAGATTATCACTCTACGAGCACGACTACCACGTCAACAACCGCTAGGTCTCGTTCTGGATCCTTCAGTAGTCATCATCATGTCATGGTGCCACCCTTGATCCTCAAGGCTTCTCAAAGCACAAGTGTAGGACGTCCCCATCAGAACGTCCCTGGAATGAACCTGTCACCTTTGCCTCGATCCAATTCGAGCTTTTCAACCGTGTCACAGAATCACTATAACTATTACCCAGTTTCACCTCCTCCTTCTCATCCTTCGTCACCTATATCAAGTACTACTCGAGCAGTCAATACCAATGCCTTTTGTTGGCCAGAGGATAATATACCCGAATTACCTAGTGAAGCATTTGTGCAGCAACACTTGCATCAACATACACTTGCTAAAACGGGTCGCTCAAAGTCTCAACCCTCTGGTGAATCAAAGAATCAGCAATCACCCTTGCCTAATAACCGCCTTCGTTCACAGAGCAGTCCAAACTTGATGAAGAATGCAAACACTGTATCGCAGATCATGGAGTCTTTGCCACCTCTTCGTCAGTCTATTGGTAAGCCGTCGGAACCTGAAATGAAACCATCTACGAGTACCCGTTTGGCCGATATTGTCATGACTCCTTCCAGTACGACCAGTACACCAACTTCATCCTCTGGAGCTATGAAGGTTAAGCTCAACTTCAATAACAACATTTATGTCATTGTGACAAATCAAAATATCACTTTTTATGATTTAATGGAAAAGATAGATCGAAAAATCCGATTGATAGCCAATCTTAAGCCTACAGATGTGCTACGCTTAAAGTATCAAGATGAAGAACGAGATTTTATCACCATCAATTCAGACGATGATGTTCAGATGGCCTTTGAGGCTGGTGGAAGCACTAACACTGCCAATCTCTTTGTTAGTATCTAAAGTCCTATTGCCCAAAACCTTCATTTCACCTTCTATGAATATGGTTCTATATATCACACACACACACACACACACATACCCTTACCCTGTCCTTTCTTTAGATGTATTATGTTTTAGCTATGTTACCTCTCATTAACCCCTCCTCCTCCCTATTGTAGACATTCCTTTTGATTTATATAATTTGTAAATATTCCGTTCCTTTTTCGTTTCAATACGTATATATCTCACACAATAAAAAGTTTTTTCCGTAAAATTTAAAAATGGAAGCTGACACACAATGGGGAAAAGATTTCCCAATGTTGTCTTTTTAGTGTGGATCAGATCTTTTTTAAGGATGTCTTATCCTTTCTTCTTTCCTTTATGGAGCCAGCAAAAAGAGTGTTGTCAAATCATTCAACAAAGAGCTATCTGGAACGAGAGCTTATTGTTTCCCTAGATAACGATGGGCCAATGATCGGTCCGACCTTAGAAACTTTAGAAACAACAGATGAAAATACAGTAACTGTGCATCAAGAACCACCGAAAAAAGAGAAACGATGGTGGAAATCAAACGATACCACAGATCCTAGACAATATTCGAGATTAAAGAAGAACATTATTTTATTCATCATTGCCATTGCCGGTTCCATGTAAGATGTTAGTATATAGTATCATCGGGTTCTAATCCTTGTTTTTGGGTAGTTCACCAGTTGCATCTACTGTTTATGTAAGACAAACGTTTTTCTTGGTTTGTTTATATGCTAATTCCTTCTGTAGTATCCAGCCATCATTACAATGCAAACATACTTTAAAACTGATGATACAACCATGAATGCATCTTGTAAGTTGTTAGCTCTGATTTATTCATTTTACAGAATTCAGAAATTAAAAAGATTTATAGTATCCGTATTTACTTTTCTTACTGCCTTTTTTGTAAGTGATATTCGCTAACGTTTAAAAAAAAATTATATTCACATCAAGCATTAGCCACTGGTATGGGCTACATTTAGTGATCGCTTTGGTAAGACAATCACGTGAATATATAACATGTATACTTATCTATTATGTGCATAGGCAGAAGGAATATTTATTTGATCTCATTCGCAATATCTGTAATTGGAAGTGTCTGCTGTGCTGTTTCTATCAATGTGCAGATGTTTATTGCATTTCGTGCTATTAGTGCCATCGGTTCCTCTTCTGTAAGTCATACATCTGTTTGCTTTACTTGTCTACTTATACTTTTTTTTTCTTCTAGGTGATGTCTATGGGAGCGGGTACAATAGCTGATGTCTTTGAACCACATGAACGTGGAAGAGCATTTGCCTACTATACCTGTGGACCACTTCTAGGCCCTGCACTTGGGTAAATATTGCTCCACACACGTCCCTTGCATAAGCATATAAACCTAATTTATTTGTAGTCCGATTATTGGTGGATATCTAAATCAAGGACTAGGCTGGAGAAGTAATTTTTGGTTCCTGGCTATTTTTGCATTTTGCATATGGTTTTCCATCTTCTTTTTCTTGCCAGAGACTTGGAGAGAGAGTCCTGCCTTGCCAAGTGAAAAACAGGATGAAAATTTGAAACGCCCGACAAGGATCATTAACCCGATAAGCGCGCTAAGGCTGCTGCTGTATCCAAATATTGCTTTAGCTGTTACATTTGTTGGGGTTCTGTAAGTCAGATATGCATAATTTATTTACATATATACTCATGTACCATAGATTCTTTGTGCTCTATCTAAACAATACAACCTTTACAAGAGTTTACTCTGATCAATACGGGTTCAGTTCCGGTATAGTAGGTTTATGCTATTTACCACTTGCTGCGGGTTCCATGGCAGGGGGAGTTGTTGGTGGAAGACTATCAGATCAAATATATAATGCTCGTGTGGCCAAAGCAAAAGAAAAAGGACAAGAAATCTTCCCAGAGATGCGTCTGAATGGGCTCGTCATAGGCGGATCAAACATTTTACAGCTTTTCTCTTTGGTAGCATATGGATGGTGTCTTCAAAAGAACGTGCATTTTGCCTTTGGTCTTGTTTGTCAAGTTTTTTGTAAGTAGTACAACTGAGGGCGATACTTTTAGAATGAAACTAAGTTGTTATTTTAAATTAGATGGTTTTGCCGCTATGCTACCCAATGTTACCATCAGTGCGTACATGGTGGACTGTTTCCGTAAACAAGGCGCATCTGTCACGGGTAAGCTAAGAAAACAAACAAAACACATGCGAAACTTATACTTTCTCTATTAGCCTGCAATAACTTTTTAAGATATCTCATGGCAGGTGTTGGGTCGCTTATAGCATCTGATATTCAGCATGCTATGGGAAATGGCCCTTTATTTACTTTTGGTGGGGCCCTTATGGCAGCGTTCTCTATAAACATATTTATTATAAAAAGATACCCTAAAAAATGGGCTTCCCTTAGGAAAGACGTGATACAATAATAAACTTTAGAATAATCTTAAACACTATGTGCTTTAGTTTAAACCCCCTTTACTTGGTCTATTATTCATCCTTTCACCCATTTTATTTAAAAATTAATAATTAGTAAAAAGAATAAAAGATTAAGGGAATACTTTGTTATTTTTGGCATCTTTCGGCAATGCAACAGTTATTGTCTTTAGCGTTGGTAGGAACGCATTGCTGGGCAGTGGTGGTAGTGGTAGTAGGAGCCTTGGGCCCATTACATTTTCCCTTAATACAGCTTTCACGGCAGTCATCAGAAGTGGAACAGCAGTAGCCATTGAAGCCATTACCCTTTTTCTTGCCCTTGACCCCAGAAATGCAAGAGCTGGGTGTAGGTGTTGGGCTTCCAGTGCTTTTGGTAGTAGTAGTAGTAGAAGGAGCCTTGGGCCCATTACATTTTCCCTTAATACAACTTTCACGGCAGTCATCAGAAGTGGAACAGCAGTAGCCATTGAAGCCATTGCCTTTTTTCTTGCCTCTAGATCCGGCAATACATGAGTTAGTTAATGTAAGAGCACTATCAGGAGCGCCAACACAAACATAAGTCACTGTTGGGAAGTTTTGGCCAGAGTATCTACAAATAAACTCGCCCACGCTTGAGACGGTTAACGATACAGGTGCTCCATCTCGAATAGTCACCTCGCTGTGGGGATAGCGTCTATGAGATGCTTGGCCAACAAGCTCAGGAAAACTGAGGGTACTTGTTGCTGGTTTACTGATATCATCAGACATGTAATCGAGTTGTTCATTATCAGTATAGAACCAAAGCTTGTACATGATAGTACCATCACCGTTCAATGAATACGAAGCAGATATGCCAGCAGTAAAAGCGCAGGCCTTTGCAGCAAGAAAAGCTAAACCAAGGACAGAGGACACGCCAATCTTCATTGTTGAATGCTATAATAATATAGAGAAAAGTAGCAAGAAAGAAATCAAGAATTTTTTGATTTGCTTTTATGTTGAAATTGTGTCGTGTTATTTCAAGGCTATAAAGACAACTGCTACTCCGAGGATGTGTCGATCGCCCATAATGGGTGCCATTGGTGCTTCAAAGAGTGCTTTATGCCTAAAAGTAAGGTAAAGACGATCGAATCGGTCAAGCGAGCAATCTTTGAGCCTATTACGGCGGCTGTGTTACCAATATTGGAATTATCCTTTTAGGTATAGTGTAACAAAGAATTGCGGCATTGTTTTTGCTGACTCTACTTCATGATTATCATTCGTGCAGCCAACTGTCCAGTTCAAACTACTACCAGCATCAATTACTCGATATGTAGTTAAAGACTTAGATGTAACACATTCAGCCGATCAATTGCTTAAATGGTAGCTGCTCCCGAAGATGGGTAGATCATGAACGTTTAGTCGCGGACATAAGTGTCTATTTGGTACTTTTGAAGACTTGAAGTCATCCCAGAGAATGAAATAACAATGATATCTTAAAAAGAACATCGCGTGCTTCAGCGGATATAGATCAATTAAGATTCACATTACCATTAGCATTAATAAAAACTCGTCCTTTGTGCTCGATGGTACCGAAATAAGCCAAGGTGTTTTCGTCGTTCTTTATAAATAGCTTATACGCTATTGGTAGATCATAATAATCGTATGAGTATTTGCTCATAGTCAACGGAATAATCTATAATAGTATTCGATTGCTAGCTTATGCTTTGTCTATATCAAGTCAGGTAGAAAAACATATAATTGGTATTTACTTTGAGTTATAGTTGGATTACATTAGAGTTATGTTTACACATTGAATTTTTATTGATATTTTTCAACCTTACGTTTTAGATTAAAAAATCCCTATTCGCTGTGCGCTTAATCATCATTCATTGGGCCAGTGGATTACCAGAAGTTAAGGCATGGGCTCGATTACTAGAAGCACGACATTCAGTCTCAGTAGCAGCGTCAGTATTTTTTGGAAATACAGTATAACATAACAAAATTTGATAAAGAGAAAAAAGATAAGTTATCCCTTTTGGTAACGATAATAGTTACGGAACACTAGTGCATTCACCCAGATTCTCTATTCACCGATTTGAATACGATGTACTTTTATCTCCGTGCTTCTGCTTCACGTTATTAGCAAGTCATTTTCTTTTCATTTTATTAAATTACATATCCAACCTCAGTGTAAAGCTAATGATCTTCAATGATCATCAAGAACGAAAGGAGATGAACCTCGGCTTACTTGCATAAATAAAAAGGTCTTTCAACGATTATATAGTCCTTAGCACATCTACCATCAAGATGTTGCTGGTTATTGAAAGAATATATGAAACGCATCTAAGAAAGGGATGGCCAATTTCTCAGAATAAAAACAAAAGATTCCGGTAACCAAGTGAGAATCCATTACCATAGTAACTTCATTCGGTGACAAGCTGTGCTACTTGATGCATCTGAAATTGGAATAGCACTTTATCTAGGCTTCAACGTTTTTTGTGATTTTTTAATATTAAAAAAAATGTGGCAAATCTTAAATCTTATTGATCCACTAAAAAAGTCAAAGAAACTCCCTCATTTTATCGTTTTAAAAAGAAAAAGAAAGAAAGGGATTGAATCCTTATTTTAGTCATTAGATACAACGAAATATATGTTGTACTCATTAAAATTCTTTTATAGAGAACGGGTATTGGGATGTATTCCCAAATACAGGATACCTTTTACTTGAAATAGGCACCTGTCATACTTTTTCAATATCTGACATCTAATATTCTATCGAAACAAGGAGATGAGAACAAGACAAATAAGCTTTGATTGATGGATTCCAAAAGAGAAGGGGGAAATGAGTTGTGAATTCATTCATGAAACAAAGAAATATAAAGATTAAAATAGACAATTTTCTTTCATCTAACATCGTGCACATACACAAACAGACACACGAGTTTCCAAATTTGATACAGCTCCTATTGAATCTCTCAGCAACATTTCACTTAATTTTATTTGTGTAGCCAAATCTATATTCGTTCCTATCCTCTCTTCGCTCTGTTCTTCTGTGTGCGTGTGCGTGCGCCTCGCATTTACAATCTATATCAACCTTTTCCTTCTTTCTTTTCTTTTTCTTCTTTTTTCTTCTTCACCTTCTGTGCCTGACTCTTTCCTTTCTTTTTCGTGCATAAACAGAATAAAACCAAATTCCAACAATGAAATTTCTCGTCACTCTTTGCGTATTAGTTGTTGTCTGTGTCATTCAAGTCGTTCAGGCCACCCAACTCCGTGGTCGTGGTATTGCTACCATCATGCAGTTCGGCAATTCTACTGTATCTGATCTCGAAAAGCGTGGTGGACGTGGTACTTGGTAAACATAACATCATCATTTGTCAATTTTATAAAACTAATCACTGTGGTATATAGGTACAGTGGAGCTGACTTGAAAAATGCCGCCTGTTACGACCGTAAAGGCCTTCCTAAATACTCTGCTACCATTCACAGCATGATCGGTGCTATGGTAACGTCATGACAACAACTTATAAACTGATAACTGATCATTATTTTTCTCTTCTAATAGGCCATGAAGCAGTTTGAACAATGTTACAAGTGTATGAAGGTTACCAACAACAAAAATAAGAAGAGTGTCGTTGTAAAGATCGTCGATAAGTGTGCCGGCTGCAAGGTTGGCAAGGCCATCGACTTAACTCCTGGTGCCTTCAAGAAGCTTGCTGATCTTGACGTTGGTGTCATTGACATCTCTTGGAAGACTATTTCTTGCCCTAAAAATATTCAACCCAAGATGGGTCCCAAGAAGGCCTAAAAAAATAGAGGCAAAAGGCAATAAACTACAAAACTTGTACTTTATAACTCCAATTGTTCCTAGCTTATACATCCCTTCTATTTATACATATACACAAGCACACACACATTTATACACTTGTATCTCTAATCACCCTATCTATTTGTATATTTCTTTTTTCTAATAAAATGGCTCTAAAAGAAAAAAAAGCAAGCAAGATAGCTGTCACTGATGCAAAGTAGCAAAAGATAAGTACCAGCTTGTCTCTCTCTCATCCGTGTATGTGCTTGTGTGTATATGTGCGGTCTGTTTAAATGATATAAAACAACAAAGAGAATCGCTTTAGTGTGTAGCAAATACAGGTCGGCGTCACGTTTTTATTGGAATGATGTATACATTTAGTTCTTCTTTTCTTCGGCTTCAGCCTTTTGAAGGAATTCGCGAATGAAAGCTTCCTCATCAGCAGAACTGGCTTGAATTGGAGGAGTGGCGGGTTGAGGAGCCTTAGGCTTCATGATATAGTAACCACCGATGGCAGCGTAACCACCAATGAAGGCCATGGCAATCTATATTTGCGCGAATAAGCCACACAAACACATACGCACCTTTTACTATTTTCTTACCTTGTGGTTAGGAACTTGCTTTCCGGCAATAGTGTAGTAACCTCCCATTTTAAATTCGGTAAAGAAAAAAAGTGACAATTGATTTCAGGCAGGGGCGAATTAAAATAGGTAAAAGAAAAAAATACAAGAGCCTAGGCCGGAATTTTAATTGAGCAGTGACGCACATATTAAAGAACTCCGCAAGGCAACCCATGGAACTGCCTGTTGGTGTAGTATACTTTTTTTTTTTTGCAGCATCGCTTTGTTATATTAGTTCACATGTCCAACCGTACTCAAGATTTGCCACCTCAAGGAGGATTTCCAGAAATTAAATATCGTCGCTACTTGCCCAAACGCGGTCCTTCTGGTGCCGTGCTACTTTCAGGACTGGTTGCTCTTTCAGCATACGGTTTTTACAAGGTCGGTGAAGGCAACGTTGAAAAGAGGTAAGTTGAATTGTTTAGATAATGCTGTTCTTGTGCTTATAGCGTTTATAGAGAATTAAAGCGTGAAAACCTTTGGTCTCGCATTCATCTCGTTCCTCTTTTAACCGCTGAAGCCGATCGTGATGCCTATCGTCGTTCTGAAGCTGCCAAGGCTCGTGAAGCAGAGATCATGAAGAATGTTGAAGGCTGGAAAGTTGGAGAGTCTGTTTACAACAACACAAAATACTACACTCCACCAAACTTTGTTATTGTCCCTGAAGAAAACTAGACACCTTATTCAACTTGTTCAAATACATAATATGCAACTATATCTCACATATTGTTACTTTGACATTTGCTTGTTTTTTGTTTTATATTTTATAGAGAGAGAGAGAGAGAGTTTATTTACTATTCTATATGAAAATCTGATAAAGAACCACCAATACAATGACACCATATGATAATGAAGAGACATGTAATGAAGCAGCAGTATTACCTCCAACAGGATCTGGAGTATTGCCAGTACTAAATTCAATATTTCTGAAATATGTCGAGGTATCGACAGGTGTCGCATAGTTGCTTGTTGAACCGCCAAAGAAGGTACTAAACATAAAACTGGATACACCGAGATTTTCATTTGAGCGGAACTGGATATGCTGTTGATTGATCATAAGCGAACCATCTTGCCAGACTTCGAGAATGCCATTTGTGTTTGATCCTGAATTGAGTTTAACATAGATATCAATATGAGTCCATTTCATGTTGGAAAAACGGATAATGCCTCGAGAGAAGGAGGTGCCATAATCACTATTACATATGACTTGTTTCGATTGGCAAAGTGAATCTGATGTGGGTATATAAGCATAGGCTTCTCCAGCACCTATGAAAAGCAATCAGTAAGTTGATTCTAATTTATTTATGCATAGCTTGCCTCCTTCTCTCCACATCAAGCGAACGGAAAAACAATTATCACCGTTTGCCTTCTCGCCTCCAGAGCAACCTTTTCCGGCAGGCAGGCCACCAAAGAGCCCAGGCAGCTTCCCGCCCTTGACCCAATTGAAAGTGGAATCGAATGCAACATCGTAGCTTAATAATGCTGTGTTGTATTGATTATTACCGTTGGGTGTCGAAAAGAACTCAGCTCCACCTTTAATACCTCCACTTCCATTTTTGGTGGCCACAGGGGCATAAGAGCCTGCAGGATAATTCACTTTGAGGACCATGGATGTAGAATTGGTATCGATAGGATCTTTGACGAAGCTAATATCATCTGGTGCATAAGCGCCTGAGGTATACCAGTTGGATCTAATGTAACTAAAAGCATCGGTTGTGATGGAAGAAGTAGGGAAAGACGGAGTCCAGGTTTGAGTTAAATTGAACGAGGCTGCTCTTGCTGACACGTCCGCGTTGACAACAATCGATGCAATAGAAAATAAAGCGAAATAACGCAGCTTCATTTAAAATTAATTAAAAACAAAAGAAAGAGGGGGAGAGAGAGAAAGGAAAAAAGGAACCAAGGATGCAGAACGACAAAGACTAAGAAATACTTGTGGGACTCTTTTTTTGGATTCTAAAAATAGGAGATTCAAGTAGGTGTCAACACGCGAGTTGTTTTATTGGTAGTTATTGTTCGCAAATTCCAGTATCACATAAGAAGGTAAAACGGGGGCTTATTGTTGGCAAGCAAAAATGACATAAAGAACATAATAATAGAAAAAAACCTACATAAATACATAAGAAAAAAAAAGCCATAGCTATAGGCCGCAGCGGTTTAATGATTGGCTTTGCTGAACTATTAAATATTCGTCTTCCTCTTCTTCCGTATCATTAATTACATCACATAAATCATCGCCATGAATACTATTATTATTGTTGTTATGGAGCAATTTATGTAGTACATTTTCTGCTAGTATTTTGCCTCGAAGTTTATCACAAGCTTCTCTCAGCTTATGGTTTTCCTGTCGAGCATATTCTAATTGACGTTGTAGTATATCATTTTCCTGAGAAAGCGACATTATTCTACTTCTCATCTCTCCATGCTGCTGGTTCTTCTTTGCACGATATTTGGCCGAGGCAGCCTTATTACGCTGACGACGTTCATGTAGAGAGAGAGATGCATTATTACTGCCATTATTAGTGGGTTGATTGGACTGGTGTTCTAGTTTGATCAAAATGGTTGACGAGAGCATTGAGTGATCAGTCACACTCTCGGGTGAACTAGGCACAGAACAAGAAAAGTGTGGTGAGAGTGGCTGATGAAGTTGTATTTTTTTAGAAGGAGAGATAGGTGGTGTGACAGAAAAATCAGAATATGATGGAGGTAAAGTAATGGAAGAAATAGACATTGGTTTATCGCATTGTCTTGGTGTAATGGATAATGACATGAGTTATAGATAAGATAGAAGAAAAAGAGAGAGAAAAAGAGAATATAAACCTTTTTTTTATTTAAAAGAAGTACATTTGTCATTTTTAGACATATTAAAAAAATTGCCACACAACATACACAATGTTTGTTTGAGACGCAACTATATATCCTTAATATCTTATAGGTCAATTGTCAATGCTACCATATAATAATACAGCCCTTTTTTTGTCCATGACGTTGAATGATTATTAAATATAAAATGCCAGATTCAGGACTGAATTTAGACCAATACTTTGTTGCATAATCAGCTTACACAACGCAGTAACAGCGGCAAATATAGACTGGTCTTAGTTAAGATCATCTTGTCTTAAATTATATCTTTGTGCCTGGATTTTGATCGGCTCTTTTTTTTTTTTTTTTTTTTTTTTTTTTTTTTTTTTTAAAAAAAAAAAAAAAAACTTGCTGATACTAGTATTCAAACATGTAAAAGTGAAACTTCAATAAAGCGTGTACAACATATTTCATGCCTTCCACTCCCGCTTCATTCGTCCTTTTACTCTTTTATAAGTCTATATTTCCCTTCTTTACTATTATCTTTTAGTTTGACAACTTGTGTTGCACCGATTTTAGGGCACTTTTAACGATAGTTTAATAGTGAGCTTGAATGAGAGTCATTGGACATGAAAGCCGTGGAATGATGAAACAAAATGTCAGGGTTCACAAACAAGGCATTGGCCAATAATAAAGAGACTATAGGTTTGATTTACCTGAATCACGGATTTTTAAACATATTTTGTGCTTTCTAATAATGTTTAATAAATGAATTAAAATGAATTCAGGTTGTACAGCCAAACAGTAAAAAATATATATAAAAGCATTCAACGTTTTCATGCTAAAAGAAGTCGGATTTACTCATGAAACTTTTAGCTATTGCCACTTCTCTTGTAGTAGCTGCTTCAATTGGTGTTGAAACAGTATCTGCCGCGGGTTACAGTTACGTCCGCGGTGGCGCCACAGGTACCTCTCAAGCAACGCGTTACTGGGATTGCTGTAAGCCTTCTTGTGGTTGGAATGGCAAAGCCAAGGTATCTTCTCCTGTTAAGACATGTGCCAAAAATGGTGTCAGTATTATCGGTAACAACGTCCAAAGTGGTTGTGCTGGTGGAGGTACGTTCATTGTTCGGCTAGGCGTGTTTATTTCTCCCCTTTTTAATGCCTGCTTTTCTCTTTTGCTTAGGTGCCTTTGTCTGTAACAACAATCAACCTTGGGCCGTCAATAATAACCTCGCTTATGGTTTTGCTGCTGCTCGTATTCCTGGTGGTGGTGAAGACCGCTGGTGCTGTTCTTGCTTTGAACTTTCTTTCACCTCTACTGCTGCTAAGGGAAAGAAGATGGTTGTTCAAATTACGAACACTGGCTATGATGCCGGAACTGAAAAGGGCGCTCACTTTGATATACTCATGCCCGGTGGCGGTGTAGGCTTATACAATGGTTGTCAACCTCAATGGAATTCCCCTAGTGAAGGCTGGGGTGTCAGATACGGTGGTGTCTGGAACGCCGGCATGTGTAAGCAGTTGCCTGCTCAACTTCGCAAAGGTTGTGAATGGCGCTTTGGTTGGTTTAAGGGTGCTGATAACCCTAATCTCGTTTACAGAGAAGTCACTTGTCCTAAAGAAATCACTAATGTCAGTGGCTGCAGAAGATTATAATAGCAATCTACATTGATCCTTCTTTTTCTCATCTGAAATAAAATATACCTATTGTTTTAGTACTTTATTCTCTAAAGCCGTTGATCTCGATTATCCATCTATTGCCTCAGATCATATATTTGGGGCGTTCATATGATTGATGTCAAGCAATGACTACTGCGAATACTATTATTGCTTCCCTTTTAATTGCCACTCTCATTCGCCTTGACTTTTTTTTTTATACCAGTAGGCATATTTCCACTATAACATACTGTCATATCAGATCTTGTGCTTACATCTGATATAACTACACCCCTTATGTTGTTAATGACAGATTTGAAGCACGTTTACTTCAGCTCTCGGGAAAATTCATTCACTCATAGGTGCACCAGCTTCAAGTTTGGGCTTACTTGGTTTCTAATACATGCTTCGGTTCGGCGATATTGTTTCTGCAACCGGGAGAACAGTTCTTTATAAAGAAAGAATATGTCTTCCATATTAGGGCCATATTTTTGATTGCAATTACTCAATCAAGTTAGCATCGTTAGATACTCAAGTGTAACAGAATCCCTTTCGCACATACAAATGTAAAAATAAAAAAATAAAAACAGAAAGATTATTCCGAGTACAGCAATTCAATGAGGGCTTATTAATCTTGAGCTTTTGTTCGTTTTATTGTATTTCAAAAAAAGGGGAGGAGAAGGAAGGATTCATGTACGTGGGAGACTTTATTCATAAAGAATGACAATGTCGTTTTCTGTACATTTGACTGACAACTTTCCACATATCGCCGCTTTTATCCTGATGCCCTTTTTGCATGTGGTGTTTATTTTCAGTAACTTGCACAAAAAGATATTTGCTTAAAAATAAATGTTGATTAGAAATAGATAAACTGTTATCATTATATTGTACTATTTAATATACAATAAACAAAGCCATTGCAGCCATTATTCTGTAATTCAGAATATAGAATATATTTGCTCCCTGTTCCTTGCTGAGCACTATCCTCCGTGTACAAACGGAATTTAAATGGATTTACTATTTTTAATAAAATCGCTGCCAAAAAAGAATTGTTTTTATATTTCTTATCGTTTTCTTTCTTCTTTTTTTTCTTTTTTTCTTTTACACAAACAAAAAGATGACTTTAGCCACAAAGCTAAAGGGTCTTCCTTATAAATGGAGACAGATGGCTCTAGGATGTACCATTTTTAGTTTCATCTATATCACCTTTTATTATGCGTTACAGGAATATGAATATATAGAGCCTACAGTTGAATCAACTAGAGAAGAATTCTACTTTACTACAAATATCCCGCCATCGCCATTACCAGAGACTCTGACAATGACACAGAGAATGTATGGATATGACAATTTTGAATCGAGACTACCACGGATACAGACCCATTTTGGCAGCGAATCAGCAGCAGAAAAAAAGATCAGGGAAGAAAGAGCAAGTGCTGTCAAAAAAGCATTTATGCACGGATGGACTGGCTACAAGACCCACGCCCTTGGCCACGACGAATTAAAGCCATTGACAGAAGAACCTCATAATCCGTTTGGTGGTATGGGTGCCACACTGGTGGATAGTCTTGGTACGATGATCATAATGGAATTACATGATGAATTTGATCAAGTCATTGCTGAAGTTGAAAAGATCAACTTTTATGTGGATAAAGAATTGAGCGTATTTGAGACAACGATTCGATACCTCGGTGGTTTGTTAAGCGCATACGAACTGACAGATCATCCCAAGAAACATATCCTACTGGAAAAGGCAAAGGAGTTGGGTGAAGCATTACTGCCTGCATTTCATACTAGGCTGGGTATTCCCTATTACAAGTTTAATCCAGTAACGTAAGCAATTCTCTTCTTTTTATTGTGACCTTTATTTAATTATGATGTACTAGTCAAATGGGTATGGATAATTCGACATTGCTAGCAGATATGGCAAGTCTTCAATTGGAATTCTTTACGTTATCTCATTATACAGGAAACCCTATCTTTGCGAAAAAGGTAAGAATGCTTTTGTATTATGCATACATATGGCTTACATCATTAAATTAGGCTCAAGCGATCACAGATTTCTTGGATTCTGCAGGATATGCTCATGGGGTTAGATTACCAGGATTATACCCAAACGAAGTCGATCTTGACTCTGGTTATTTTACAGATAGTAAGTAGAGTATTGTATGTATTAATGATAAGGTAGCTCATGATTATATATATGTTAGCTATTGCTAGCTTTGGAGCTATGGGAGATAGTGCATACGAGGTAAGGCTTGCTTCTATGTTTTATTCCAGCTTTTTGTTTACATATTTCTTTTTAAAAAAAGTATTTACTGAAAGAATATATCCTGACTGATGGAAGTATACCACAATATGCCAGAATGTGTAAGATAGCGACCTATTAAAAAAAGAGAGGAAAATTATTTATGATTTTTTCTGTCATAGATTTACAATCTATCGATAGCATGAAGCAGTATATGCTCATGCAGTTACCCGGAACAAAGTTTCTATACTTGCCTGCATACGACACAGCAAGAAATCTAAAGGAACCTACAATGGATCATCTTGTAAGAAAAAAAAAAGGCATTACTCTTCATTTACAAATTTGTTTTTCTTTATAGACATGCTTTGTTCCTGGTATGCTTGCCATCGGATCTAGAATTTTTAACCGACCTGATGATATCAAAGCTGCCAAAGGGCTACTGGAAACCTGTGTTTATATGTACCGATCTTCTGCAACAGGATTAGCGCCAGAAACATGGGTCTTCCCTGACCAGATACCTTATAATCCCTTGACCTATGGTAAAAGCCTCGAAGAATTAGAACAGCTACCACCCAGACAACGATACAGATGGCCAGGGAAGAAAAAGACGCCTGTTACAGTAAATGTGACGGTCGAGGTTCCAAATCTAACTAACCGTACGCTCGATCCACCCATCGAAAGACCTTCTGGGTTATATGCGCGAGATTATCGCTACTTGCTGCGTCCAGAGACAGTAGAAAGTTTATTTATACTCTATAGGATTACTGGAGATCCCCGATATCAGGAATATGGCTGGGAAATATTTAAAGCTATAGAAGAACGCTGTAGAACACCTGTTGCATATGCGGCAGTGAGAAATGTGAGCCACTTGGGTAAAGGTTACCGCTTGAATCAAATAGATAGCATGGAAAGGTAAAAGATATAATGATATCAACAAGTATCATACCTAAAACCCACCTTGTGTGTAGTTTTCTATTCGCAGAGACGTTTAAGTATTTATACTTATTATTCAGTCCTCCAGAGATGATCTCATTGGATAAATTTGTATTTACTACCGAGGCTCATCCTCTTCTTCGACGTCCTTGGACAGATACTTTTATTGATTATAAAGCTTAGTGATAATAAAAGTATATTTATTTCTTTTCAAGCACTTTTAATGTGCCATTCGGCAACATTTCACCAAGATATCCAGTCGTGAACCAACCGTCTGAATCAATCACGTCAGAGGTTGCTTGTTCATCCTTATAGTATTCCGCAAATACGTTGTTTCCACGAACCCAAATCTCTCCACGAGGATTAGGCTTATCTTCCGCTGTCAATGCGCGTTCTGGCAGATCCACCAATTTAATCTCATTACATGGTAAGGGTGCGCCTCTAGCTTCAGGCAACGCATTATAATCAAAAAACATGGAAGCAGTAATAGAGGAAGACGTCTCTGGCAAGTTGAACGTTTGAATCACTTGAGTGCTTAGAACAATTCTCAAGAAGGTAGCCAAGGTGGGATCAGAGTTATCGTCTATGTCCTATTATGAGTAAAATAATGACAGCTATTGTCTCTTTATACACATACCGTTGTCAATGTAAATCAATCGCAAGTTTCCTCCAAACATAGTTTGTCGAATATTTCTAAATACTAACATATCATACTTGCAGTCATTCACTAATCGACATTCTTCGAGATATTCTTTCTTTGCATCATATCCACGCTTATACAAAAATGATTTTCCATAGCGGGACTCAATGAGATGTCTTACTTGTCCTAATAGCCAAGAGTTGCTAGACAGAGAGTTAATCCATCTTGTTTCTTTTATACATCTACTCCTTACCTGACAAAGATAGTCGGCTTGTGCTGAGGTATCATAGAAAGATAGGATAGAATGTCAGCATCGTTTGAATCGGTTGATTGGGATCCAAATACGATAGAGCCTCCAGCAAAACTGATTACTGCTGTCAAGACGTATCTCAAGACATTGTCTATACGAAATATTAGATACAAAAGTTGAATATATTTTTATAACAGTATACCTATAGACAAGTTCACCATTAAGCGATCTTTTGACGTAAATCTTTGTGCTGGAGGAACAATCGATAGATATGATGCTAAAAAAGAGAGAAAGAGTATGTGTTATACATTATGCATAGATGTCTGTGGGCTAATATAAAACTTACAGATGCTTGATAGCAAGTTTTTATGGGTCAATACAACGCCATGCTTGGACTATTGCAAAAAAGGTAAATATAGAGTGCATAGACGCATTTGAAGTACAGTTTACCTTTTCGTTTGCTGAGCTAAAGTAAATACTTGCAATATCATTAGGAACTAGTGGAATCCTTCAGTATCCATTTGATTAATAAGCAGCACTGTCGCCTTACCAACTTGGACATCATCATAACTCTCATCGGCTCCTCTTTGCTCCAATTCATTAAATGCTATCAGTTCAATTCCTGCTTTTACGGCTTTATCTTTATCTGCTTCAGATATATTGCCGACAACGACGATATGCTTCAAAGTAGGGATGTCGCTCACGTGAATCAAAACCTCGCGCAGATGACTTTCGACTGTTACCAATACTCTCAATTTAGTTTTTTCGAGGATATGAGAGAGATACGAAGCTAGGATTGGCACGGTGACAAGTCCATGCATATGACAGGCTACTCCATCGTAAGAATTAATTAAACATGATACATGATCAATATCATTTGACTTTTTGTACCTATTTCTGTCAACACAGTGTCTTTAAATGCTATATTAGTATCTCCTTTCCAACATGATATGAAGTCACTTACGATAAGAGTTGTTAGCGTAGATACCAACAAATGAGCTTTCATCCTTTGATTGAGGAACAAGTTTGGCTACTGAGCGAAGACCTTGATAGACGCGTTCAACTTTTGATCTAATTGTCTCTATACATGAGCATAGTTAGCTCTTACAGCCTCCTAATTGCATTATTTACAATAAGCCCTACCATAGGAAGCCTATAAGGTCATATTAGTACATTTTATATTAAAATAAATTGACTTACATATCCACCCTCTTGCTCTAAAAAGTCAGCGTTACCATGCTTCTTGAAGCCACCTTCCTTATAAAAATCAGCCAAGGTACGAATACTTCGCTCAAATGTGGAGCACAAAGGTGAATTCATGGGATACATTCTCGAACGATAAATGGCGCTTTCTCCAGGATGACGAAGGCGAGAGACATCCGATTGTGTATTGAGTAATAAAGGGTGAATATCAGATGACTTTGAATTACGAGCAGAGAGTAAAGCAGCAGCGCCTACGATACTTGCTAATAGTGTATAACTTAACGTATCTAACTCAAAGGCCATAATTTTTGTCTACTTTAAAAGAAAGTTGCATTGAACAACAAAAAAGGGTCAAAGTTTATGACCAAACATTCAAGCGCCGACCGGAAAATGGGCTAGAAGAGATGAACAAAGAAAATGCGACAAATACCACTGCACTGATTCTCAAATGAATTACGCGAATAATTACTTTTATAGATAATTATGAGGCTCGACTATTTTAGGCACGATATATAATGAATATAGCTGCAAAACTTCCCTGCACAGGATATTCAAAGATTGATGAAAAATTAATGCACCCACTGCGTCACAGTGCAAGGATAGCCTTGATTTATGATATGGTACCGTATTGAGCTTGTGAATTGTACCTGGTGTCTTTCAAGCGTCCTCTGGGTACATGTTTGTCATAGGTTAGAAAAAGCAAAGTTATCCGCCGCGATGCCTTTCCAGTAAAATATAGAGAGTCATACGACTGTATTGCTGGTTATTATCCCAGTTCGATTGAGGATATCTACCCATTTGAAAAGAGCAAGCCATTCTATAGATTACTCTGAATTGAACATAGTTGTTATAGTGTAGATTGAAGCCAGGTAGCATAGTCAGATCAATTGTGTTGTGTAACATGTAGAGCCTTTTACAACATTTTAAACTAGGTCATTCCGAAAAGATACACGCACGTCTTTAACCCAAAGAGAGAGAGAGAGAGAGAGAGAAAGAGAGAGAGAAATAAAGAATGTATCTTTGTAAAATATGCTCATCAATAACACAGTAGACAGGATGGCTTTTTCATTCTTTTAAGAGTCTGTAAAAGAGCGTTGTGTGTCATTTTCAACATGCAAAAAAGAAAAAAACGTGCTATTGTTGAGTTATTGTTTAGTAACGAAATTTTTACCTTTCATTGGATAAATTGTATCTCCATAGAAATTGAGGGTTGCAATCCATAACAAAAAAAGGAATAATAAAAGCCACGAAGGGATCTTATTGGGTCTATGAGATAGGCTGTTTAAAATAAAAAAATCAATGTCAAGCTCAGCTTTTCTCTCTTCTTTTTTTATATTTTATTTAACAAACAAAAGAATAGAATGTCAAATCCCCCAACAAGGACTGTTCGACTGACAGTCATTGCAGCAGATGGTCTTCTCAAGAAGGACCTATTTTTCAAGCTACCTGATCCTTTTGGTATATAAATACACACATACTTTTAGATAATGTCATAACATATATTATCAGCTGTTGTAACTGTAGACGGAGAACAGACACATACGACCACAGTTATGAAGAAAACATTAAATCCATATTGGAATGAAAGTTTTGATTTGTAAGATATTTTTTTTTTTTGATAGTCAAAAATATAAGGGGGGAGACTCATTATTATTTATTGTAGACAAGTAACAAATAACAGTGTCATTGCTGTCCAAGTGTTTGATCAAAAGAAGTTTAAAAAGAAGGACCAAGGATTTCTTGGAGTCATTAATATACAAGTATCCAGTGTTTTTGATATCGAAACTGGAGGAGATGGTATTTGTACAAGAAAGGCGTTATTGAGAGCTATTTTTAACTTTGACCGAATATAGAAATGTTAACCTTGGATTTAAAAAAATCAAATAATCATGATACAATTCAAGGAAAGCTTATTTTAAACCTCTCTACAAATGTCAATGCTCCTATTCGAAATGGAACAAATACCCTTGCATCAGGCCCTTCTAGTCATAATGTTTCTTCATCTGTTAATACTCAGCAGCCAGCATCAACTACACTAGCAGCAACAGCATCATCTAGTAATAACAGTAGCAATAATAATACCACAACCACAACATCCACAGCAGAACAAGATAATGACTTACCTGAAGGGTATATCATTTGAAAAAGGGGGGAATGATTTGAATTAGTATTAAAAAAGTTTATATTTAGTTGGGAACGAAGAATAGATCACTTGGGTAGACCTTATTATGTAGACCATAACACAAGAACGACAACATGGAAGCGACCTTCGTAAATATTCAATATACATATTACAAAGCATTTTCAATTAACGTATTCATTAGTGCAAGGACCGCACAAGACCAACAAAATCAAACAGAATTAGAAAGACGTCGGCATAATGCTCGCGGCCTTCCAGAAGAACGTTCAAATGCGGGAGGCAGTACAACTTCTCTTGACACAACCAGTCGTCCTCAGTCAGCACTTTACTTTAGTGGACCTGGTAATAATCCTACTAGCAATCCTGGTCATGTCGTTGGCGTTCAAAACAACATGACAACAGCAGGTTCAGGACCACTTCCTCCTGGTTGGGAAATGCGAACGACAGCAGAAGGACGTCCTTACTTTGTTGATCATAACACACGTACAACGACGTGGGTAGATCCTCGTCGACAGCAGTATATCAACACTATCGGCCCTGGATCTAACCTACAAGTCCAAGTACAACCAGTCTCTCAGCTCGGACCACTTCCCTCTGGCTGGGAGATGAGATTGACGAGCACAGGTAGGGTTTATTTTGTGGATCATAATACAAAGACAACCACATGGGATGATCCTAGATTACCAAGCAGTCTTGATCAGAATGTACCACAATATAAGCGAGATTTCCGTCGTAAGCTGATCTACTTCCGTTCTCAACCTGCACTTCGTCCTGTACCGGGTCAATGTCATATCAAGGTTCGTCGTGATCATATCTTTGAGGACGCCTATGCAGAAATTATGCGTCAAGTACCCGCGGATCTTAAGAAACGATTGATGATCAAGTTTGATGGAGAAGATGGTCTCGACTATGGTGGTCTTTCTAGAGAATTCTTCTTTTTACTTTCACATGAAATGTTCAACCCATTCTATTGCCTGTTTGAATATTCTGCACACGACAATTATACACTTCAAATCAACCCTCACTCGGGTATCAATCCTGAACATTTGAACTACTTTAGATTTATTGGACGTGTGGTCGGTTTGGCCATCTTCCATCGCCGATTCCTGGATGCATTCTTCATTGTCTCCTTTTACAAGATGATTTTAAACAAGAAAGTCATGGTAGAAGACATGGAAAGTGTAGATGCTGACTTTTATAGAAGCTTAAAGTGGATACTGTAAGTTGATAGTTCACCTTATTTTCTGTTGCATTAACATTCTATATATAGTGAGAATGACATCACAGATATCCTTGACTTGACATTCTCCGTGGATGATGACCGATTTGGTGAAGTCGTTACTGTTGATCTCAAAGAAAATGGTAGAGACATTGAAGTGACAGAAGAAAACAAGAAAGAATATGTCGAGTAAGTTGAATATATATAATCCAAGACCCCCTCCACTCATTGTCTTTTTTTTCATAGCCTGGTGACGGAATGGCGTATTTCTAAGCGTGTTGAAGAACAATTCAAGGCATTCAAGGAAGGATTTAACCAATTGATTCCTCAAGATTTGATCAATGTCTTTGACGAGCGTGAACTCGAGTTGCTGATTGGTGGTATTGCCGAGATTGATGTTGATGATTGGAAGAAGCATACAGATTATAGAGGTTATACTGAACAAGACGATGTCATTCAATGGTTCTGGAAGTGTATACGCAGTTGGGATAGCGAAAAGAAATCTAGACTGTTACAATTCACCACGGGTACCTCACGTATTCCCGTGAATGGATTCAAGGATCTTCAGGGTAGTGATGGTCCAAGACGATTTACTATTGAAAAGGCTGGTGAGATTACACAGTTACCAAAAGCACATACATGGTAAGTAAAGAAAACAACAAGAATAACAAGATACTCATCTTTTTATATAGTTTTAATCGTATCGATATGCCACCTTATAAATCTTATGAAGCACTTGTAGCCAAACTAACGATGGCAGTTGAAGAAACAGTAGGCTTTGGTCAAGAATAAGTAATTATGTGTACATATCCCCCCCCTTCATTATTTTAAATAAACCATTCCATTTACATAAAATATCATGTACATTGTTGTTGTATATTAGTTTTTTTAATTTTTGTACACAAAAGAATATAATAAATCAATCTATGCAGACAACATGATACCAATACCAAATTTACTTTGACCCTATTTCTATTGTAAGTATATAAAGAAAAAAGTTAAATGATAGCAACAAACCTTCATATGATCCAAGTCACCACTGATGAGGAAAGAGAAACCAGGAGCCATCTTTTCTTCCAAGACAGCAGATACTCTACCTGTTGTATCAATCTGTCCTCTGAAAGTAGCTGCTCTAAAATCAAATTTGCCGCCTACAGTGGCAACAGCTTCTCTGCGACCGCCTTGGGCCATCAAGTTAAGTTCAACACCAAAGTCAACCTTTTCATTAATACGTTGATAATAACTGGCTTGTATTGCTCCCATGCCTTGGAATTGTGCAGTCGCAATAAAGTCTTTACCAGTATATTTACCAACTAATGACATGGCAGTCTCTTCCATGTCGCGTGTAGGACGCTGCAAGACGATTTCACTTCCTACTACCAAGCTTTGGGTGACAGATTGAAGGTAGGAAGCCATGTAGAGGCCTGTCATCTCTAATGGGTTGGCATTCATCGTCTTAAAGTTCAAAGAATAATCTGATCCATTTACTTCTTGCTCAAGTTGAACCATAGAATGACCGGGCATGTTGGTAAACTAATATACTCTTAATATTCTAATATACATTGTTTGATATGCTTTCTCTACCTGTGCAACAATCTTGGTCACATATTTATTCGACCAAGCATGTCTGAAAACGCCGTTTAAGTTTGTATCGTTATCCATGGTACCTTGCAACATGGTCTAAAAAAAAAAACTTTTTAGTCTAAAAATCCCTATTGTTGGATAGCCTTTTTTTCAGCGTGTTTGCTGTCTACCTTTTCGGTCATGTAGCCAGACATAAAGTTATACATGGGTGGCATAACTTGAGAGCCTAAAGAGAATTGATGTTGAACGTGGAAATTGGCAGAAAGTTCCTTGATAATGTTGGCTTGAGCACCGTCAAAGAGGTAAGCGGTAGTGAAGACCTCTATATATATTGTTTAGTCATGAATGATACGTGTGCGCGTCATTTTCTTTTTTTTTTTTTTTTACCCTTGGTTACTTCGCCATGAAGTCTTTCAAATCTTCCGGGACTAGGCAAGTTCAAACGTCCTTTATGGTATGTGAACCAGGCGGGCCACTGGAGTGGATTCCAAGCAGATCCCGTAGGCTTTTGATCACCTTTAAGGCCAAAATTACCAGAAAGTGGGGTAAAAAGTCTAGGAGATGTAGATGTAGCTTCCGGTGTTGCCATAGTTGACAGGTTTTTCTTTTAAATAAAGAGTGAGTGTGTGAGAGAGAGAAACAGAAAAAAAAGTGGAGGGGGTTGGACTGCTGGTCTTTCGCTCATTCAAAATAAATTTTCAACAAGAATTGATTCGCTTAGCTTTCAAAAGCAGTCCACTAGCACCAAAAGCACTGCTGTTACCTTCACGCTATGAATTTACAGTTGCTTTAGTTTAACAACGTTGTTTTGTGGATAGCCGATTAGATGAAAAGAGGGGGCACTGACTACAGGGATTAAAGCGATGAAAAGCACGGTTAATTCCATTTCAGCATTATCGCTCAAGAGTTCCGTAACTAATGGAACTTGCTCTTTTTCTCTTAAATTTTCTAGATAATCATCTCTTACTTCTTGTGTAGTTGTTTTTTTTTTTTCGTCTTTGTTCTTAAGCTGCTATGACAGTAGTCTTCTCAGTACGTGCTTGTAGCTTGCACTGAATTCATTGGCAACATTACTTGCTGAGAGAGAAACCGATGCTCTTATCCAATCAAAACTCCGAGCTTCAATCTACGTCATTGTCCGGTCCACAGCATGATAGTGTGCACTCTTGGTCGAACAGACCTTGATGCATAGTATGTGAGTATGACCAAAGCAATCCTCCCTCCCTTTTATTATATCCATCTAATATGGTACATAGTTGCATCCATCAATGTAAATAATCATACACTAATCCTATCATCTATAAAGGCCAAGCGTACTAAGAAGGTCGGAATCACCGGTAAATATGGTACTCGTTATGGTGCCTCTCTCAGAAAGACCGTAAAGAAGATGGAAATCACTCAACACTCTAAATACACCTGTACCTTCTGTGGTAAAGATGCTGTCAAGCGTACTGCTGTTGGTATCTGGAAGTGCAAGGGCTGTAAGAAGGTCTTGGCTGGTGGTGCTTACACTGTCTCGTAAGTAGAATTGTAGATTTAAAAATGTATATAATTGACAATATTCTAGTACAACTGCCGCTGCCACTGTTCGCTCTACTGTTCGTCGTCTTCGCGAACTTGCTGAAATCTAAGCGATTGACAGTTTATTCTTGGCATATATAAAATAAAAAGAACACAGTGTATATATTCAATACATGTTCATATCAGATTCGACCTTTCTTTCCCTCTTCTTTTTGCATAACTACAGCAACGCGGAATATGACAGGAAAAAAAAAAGTTTATTAGATCACATTGACTCCAACATGGTGTTGAATTCTTCCAATTGCTCTTTCAGTTCTTTATTCTTGATTACAAGTTCTTCATTGGTCCTGTCCTTTTCGTCCAACTTTTGAGTCAATTGTTGAATCTGTCTTTCATATTGCTCAACCTTCACATCTGACTCACGAAGACTATACATGTTGAATTAGCATCCACACTACACTGTTTCATATATAACGTACCTTTTTGCTGTCTCTCCAAGGGCTCTGTCAGAGTCCTCTAGTTCTTGCTCAAGTATAGAAATCTTACGCATGGCATTATCATATTCCTTCTTCAAGTCACTTCCCTCTTGTTCACTTCCTTTTAATTCCTTAATTTTTTCATGAGCAGTTTCTAAATCATCTTCAAGCTGTTTGTTTCTGTTTGTTAAAGAAACAATTTCTCTTTCATTTTGTGTTTGTTCCTGTTCAAGTTCTTTAACTCTAGCTTCTAAAGCTTCTGCCTTGGCAATAGCAGCATCGGCTTCAGCACGAATGGAGTTAATTTTCTTTTTGCGTGTAGGGATTAGCTTAGTCTTCCTATGGGCTTCCAACTGTTCAGTTAGATTACCTCGCGAATTTTTTCCATTAGAAGTATTAATCAAGAAGTGAAAAAGAAGGGTAAATAAATTTTTTGGCGCTCAACTAATTTGAAGCGTGTATTTATTTCAATAAAGGGGTTGTGGCATGAACTACGTGCAACACACAAGCGGAATATGTATCTATGTAAAGGGAATTATACCAAGGGAGACGCAGGGATGTTTGATGAAGAAATGTTTGCACCTTTGAGAGCAAAGATATCAGATTCAGTACATAATTGAAGTAACAATTGCCATTCGTTTGCCATCTTTGCTATTACATCCTTATTACTCCATGGTTTAACTCTTCGTTGAGAGCCTGTAGCGATCCATGGCAAAGATGGCTTGACTCCTACTGAAATCTGGGTATTGACGATAGAGGTGATTGTCTCTGCATGTAGCATGTGTAGCACATTCTCTTTTGGCAAGTTTGAGCTTGGCTCTTGTTGTTTAGGGCCAGACGCTTGCTTTGATGAATGAGGTATGTTGCCCTCTGTTTCTGAGAACCCTGTTGGTGAATGCACAGATAACGCAGGAGAACTAGGAACAGGTGGTATATGGACTGACATTGACGGACTCGTATTGCTAGGCTTATTGGTCAAATGGAGACCGAGTCCAAATGTTGGTGAGCCTTCGACGTTCATATCAACGCTGGTATCTTCTACTTCTTCTATGTTCAACTTGGGAATAGTGATATTCTGGGGAGAGGTATTGCTATTGCTTTGATTACCTCCGGTGCTACTGCTCACACTACTAAGTTCAGCACCCCAGCTCTTCCAGCGGGTACTGTCATGAGGGAAATTAAAGCTTGCTCTTGGACTATACAATGAAGGTTGATAGTTGTTACTAGTATTACCAATCTGATCCAACTTTAGGTATATAAAATCTTTTAAAAGGATAAAGAGCGGACTACGGAAGGATACAATGAATTCCAGGAATCTCCATGTAGTAAAGTCATAAATTGTGCCCACATCAACTGTTGCGTTGAAGGAAAAGTTGGCTCGAGGATCCGATGAAGACAATGGATTGCTTGTTGTATAAGGAGATAATCCAGGCGTTGAAAGACCAAGAGGCGACAAAACAGAAGGCGAAGGCATGAAAGGGGAATGAGCATCAGTTGGAGTACTGGCGTTATGTTGGTCTGAACGGCTGCTTTTCGATCGAAGGAGTTTTAATGTCTGACCAAACACTAGAGTGTTTCTTATAAAGAATGCAATCTGAGACCACGATCCTTTGAAGTCGTTAAACGTTGCTCGACCTCTCACCAGAACAATCTTGATAGCAACCAAACAAAGTGAAAATAACACAGCTAATGACTGTGGTGTTTGTTTCCCATCCTTTGTCTCTGGGATATCTGCTGCATCGACCCCATCTTCCGTATTCGATTGTCCCATGGTAGCTAGTTGAGAAAGGGAAAATCCAGATGATTTGCTTTTCAAAAGAGAGGCATGGCTGCAAAGATTAGATAAAAAGTTCAGCAATCGCGTCCAATTGTTTGCAGGATTAGGTTTAAATGCACTCGACATGCCTACACTACTATACTCCCATTGCAGGTTATACTGAAAGCATAGAGGAATGATGATACGGCCGATCAACTCTACTGAGGGCGTCTGCCGTTCAATTTCTGAAAATACATCCTGAGTGGAGTTCTCGAGGATCGCGATAATCAAGCGTACCAACGAATTGCAAAATTTGGCATGGTCACTTTCGTTATCCCAGCTGGTTAATGTTGCCACTGTCAAGCCAAACGGGATAAATCTGTCCTTGATTACTCCAGCCATATCGTGCATCATAATCGCTTTGCCTTGTCCCTGCTCGAGCATAATGGCCAACCCTTCATAGAGGTCAGAAGCATCGACTGTTTTCCACTGTGTACGGTACTGCACGTAGATCTCGTTCAATACTTTTTTTAATGACTTGGTGTAGTTCCTAGTATCGACCATGGAGTGCAAAGAGTCTACAAGATAGTCCTTTATCCAATCAGTTTTGATAGTCAGTCCTTTGATACTGCGATAGTCTCGTAGCACCGTACGTATGATCTGTGCCATTTTTTCGTGAGACGTTTCTGATAATCTCCCTCCGTGCTTCATATAGATATGAACTAGCGTGATAAACTCTTGCTTGATGGTAAACCTATCATTCTGCTGCCATTGCTTTCCATAAGCATTTTGCGCAGAATCGGTCTTGGCTCCCGTTCGGGTGATATTACTTAGCCCTTGCCTACGATCACTTAAAGGCACGCCTTGATATTCTCCTGAGGCAGTCTTCGCATTTGTGACTATCACAGGCTTTGCCGTTTTACTAAACTTTAAAAACACGTCAACCAGAGCAGAAACGCCTTCTTGCAAGATTTTCTTTAAACGCGACAACTTATTGAATGATGGTATCAGATGCGTAAGCAGTTTAACAAATTGCTCTGCTCGAAGAGAACTTGGATCATAGGCAATAACGGTAAGGAACAGCTTAATGAAATCTTCTAGCTTAAATGATCGACTACTATAGCTGGTAGTCTCTATTTGTCCCATAGGCGCAGTTGCACTTCTTGCTAAAGGCTTAAAGATCGCCGCTGGTAAAGGAAGTGATGTTGGGTTGCTGATAGAGTCGATACGATCTTGAATATCTCGCTCGCGGTCGTCAAGTTCAAGCTGTAGTTGCAGACCCAATGTATCGGGAAATGAGCCTAGCTGTGGAGGACGGTCCATGACTTGGATCAAGGTAAACAAATTTTCCGTCATCCAGGAACCAAGCTCGTTTGACTTTTCGTATGCTGCAAGAATAGACGGAACTAGGGACCCCAACATTTGGAATACAAAGGCTTCTTGATGAACAGCGTAGAACCTACACCAGGTAAGGGCAATCGCAGAGGTGACTTGAACACAAGATTCAGATTCACAAAACACCTTGAATAAAGCAGGGAGAAAGATGACATAACCCCTATTCGATTTGAACAGACGCTTGAATCTTGTCACAACACGAGTGTACAGCACCAGTGCTTGGCTGATGATACCAAAGTCATGATTGAACTCGGTTATGATTGAATTAACTCCTTGTAGAATCCTTTCAAGCTCGTCTCGATCATTGTAATTCTTGTTGAGACCGTTCAGCAGAACGTCTATAAAGCGCAGCCAAGTACGAGCACGCATGGATGCAAGCATTTCTTTATCAATCTGATCTTCTTGTGTTTCTTTGCGTGTATGATGCAAACGGTATTTCTTACTGTATGATATGTCTGGATAATATGTCTTTTCAAGAAAGTACTTTGGTTCTCTCTTGGAACCTGGTATCGGCATTGGCTCATAGTCCTGTAATGTCTTCTTTACAGCATATACTTCTCTAGGAAATCGCAAAAGGTAATTTGTAAGGAATTGAATATGGCTGATACGCAGAGAAGCAACAGAGAATATTTGCTGAGGAATCTTGAGCACTGTGAACGAATGGTGGCTGCTTGATAAGTATCTAGGAAATATATCCATCGGCTGTTCATGCGTGAACCAGAACTTTCCTGTGCTTACTAACAGATGCTCAATTTTGTTCTTTCGCAAGTCTCGAATCGCCAGATCATTTGTCGAGAGAGTCAACTCAGCCAGGATAGGATGTATAAGTGTCATCAAGACAAGACCATTCTTTTTGTTTTCTCTGACAATCCACTTGAGCATCCCAGCCAAATAATTAAACAGAACATTTGTAAGTCCAGGAGGTAGCTTGCGTTGTAGGCTGACAATATAATGTATCTGAGCAATGATATCCGTGGGCATATCTGCCTTGTTTTTTCCCAAGCTGTTCAAGAACGCTTTCAAGAAATAAGCAGGATCGTCTCTTAAGCACTGTTCTATCAGCTCTCGCAATGCGCTTGATACACTCGCGGAATTATCTGCCAATAGGTTTACTATTTTTAAAAATATGGCTGTAAAGGAGTAAACAGACGCCATCCTCTTCTTTCTTGCAATCGCTTTGCTAATGTTGACTATCTTTCCACGCTCACGTATGACGGCTATACCCAATTCATCCTCCTCATTTGTCCTTTCGTCATCTTCTTCAAGAAACAGCGAAGGTAGTAAACAAAGGGGCGTCAGGACCTTTTTTAAAGCCTCATACTCTTCTCCATTATCATCTTCATTCCATCCCAGTTCTTGTATTTGTCGTTTTAGTTCAATAGGCAGATTGCTCGTATTCCTCAACTTGGACATCCATCGAGGCTCATCCAACGTAAACTCGTTGCTTCCAAGGTCAGTCGGGACAAAGGGTGTCGAAAACGTCCCACCATCTCCACGAAAAGGCTTGTTGTGAGATGAGACCTGAATGAACTCTTGGTTGAGCACATTAAATCTAAATCCCATAAGTGAAGAGAGTTTTTGGATTTCTAAAAGCTTAATTGCAGGGTCATCGCTATGATGTATTCAGTTTGGATCTCTGTAACTACTTTACTTTTCTGTCTTACCTGTGTAAGCCTTTGACAATCACATCAACTGTCACCTTGGGTATCTTTTCACCACACTGCATCAGCAAAAATACAGCTGGAACATAAGAAGCAGGTCTTTTATCGTTCATATGAACTTCCCATAGAATTTTAACAAAACGCTCATACTCTTGTGATGATATCGTGGCGTATACAGCTGCCAACAGAGATAATACTGATCCAAAGGCGTCCTGATCGAGTTCACTAATATGGTCAAACCTATATTTTGCTAGTTTGAAACCAAGGCTGTTGGTAGTCTCTCCTTCCTCCTGGCTATTTCCATCTTGAACAGATTTGGGAGGATCCAGATGAAGGAATGCGGCGGCTGAACTGTTCATGCTGTATATTGACTGTACCTGCCGGTATCTTTGGTGCCTTGGAACTTGTGATATTTCTGGATTTAGCAAACCGGGTGTTGTCTCCTGTTGTTGCTGTTGTGTTCTCCTACGTATGTTATCCTGTAAAGCATTGTTTTTAAACTGTTCCATTACGTCCAAGAACGCATTTTGCATTCTTAGAAACATAACAGATACTTTGCTGATCTGGCTTGCATCAAGTAAAGGCATATGGCCTGTGGACGAATCAAATTCGGACAGAAGTGTGCTCAGAGGTGATGCCGGAGAGTTTTGAGTAAAGATGTCTTTGGTCAACGGCTGTGTGGCCCAGTTGATGACACAGTTCAGCCATCCAGGTCGATGTGTCGTATTACAAAAGAAGCGAATGTTTAAAAAGATATTACAGAGAATGACTCGCAAAGGTAGTGGCACGATCACTTTCTTTTCTTTGGCAGTCAAGAACAATGCCAACCGTCGTTCAAGGTCAATCAAGAATTTTTTCGCAATTTCGTCTTCCTCCATGTTCCTTAACGGATCCTTTTGCTTTTCTCGTAACTCCTTCAATACCCATACAAGCTCTGTTGCAATAATACATTGTCCCAGTGTTGTGTTTCCCCAGACAGTCTGAGGAGTGGGGATGCCGTCGTTAGTCTGAGAGGAATTGGCTTCTCTTTGTGTCTTGTTTGTTCCGACGTCGCTCAAGAGTAATACATTGATCATTTCTGCATCTTGCATCCAGAATTGAACTCCAGTGAGGTAGTGTCGAAGATGTGTAATAAGTTTCAACAAGCTTGCCACCTTCTCATTGTCGTCTGAGGCAACGCAGGACACAACGGGCTTGTAAAATATAGGCTTAAACGTTTTTGCTATTTCATGCAGCATATTACAGAATAAGGGTGTGGGAGGCGGTGTTGTATTCACTATTCTCTTAAACAGTGTTTGAACTGTCGACTTTGCTATCTCTTGTCCCATAGTTGAGTCAACGTGAAAGAGTAAGGTGCTATATACGATTGCTAATTTATCCGCATCGATGTCTTGAATCAAGGCTTCTGTGCATTTTAGTATATAACCTTTGTAGCCAAGATTCCATAATTCGATCAAATACGCTTTAGCTGTATCAAGTAGCTGTACTATAGACTCATTTTTAATTGACGGAGCCTCTGGTTCTTCTGTGATGACAGGAGAGCTGATCAAGGGTGACATATCATTTATAGACGGTTGTGGGCTTATGTTCGGAGACACGCTGGGGCTCGTCGGTGGAGCTACTAGCTTAGGAGAGATAGTATCACAGTCTATTGATAGAAAGCATAGCAACATAGTGACGAAGTTGAAGATAACAGACTTTTGTTTGCTGCCCGTGGGTTGGTCACATATGTGGCTGCGAAGTTTGGAAGGAGCAAGGTTTTCGAGGATAAACATGAGTAGTTGGAATACAGTGGATATGTTGGCCTGTTCCATAGACAAGGACACGTCGCTTGCCAGTTCTGTCAGTAAAAATAATATTTTCCAGTACGCGGGTAATATGCTGGTATCTGGCTCAAACCAGTACCGCTGCACAAGCTCCAACAGTGAGCCTATACTATGACCGTCGTATACTTGATCAGGCTCTTGGACAGAGTTTGTCTGCCTGCAGACGTTGGCCATTAGACATTTGCATAGTGATTCTAGAACGCATATTCTTGCTAAAGACCCAGGCGCAGTTCCTATCACTTGGTAGTGTGAGGTCCAGTGATCGTCTGCGACGGATACAAGTTTTCCTTCTGACAGCTTATCCAATAAATCGAGTACACTAGAACGTACGAATGAACTATTATTGGTAGTCTCTTGGGTATCCGGTTTGGGAGTATGCCTGTTAATGATATATGCAAATGCGTAGACTAATGACTGAAACGCAGCTGGTGATGAAGGTAGATAGTTTGGGAACTCAATACAAGGTTCAACTAGATTGTTCAGTATACCAATAACTCTTTCCTAAAGTAAAAATAATAGTAGAGTTTAGATATAGCAAGAGAGAAAAGAGAGAGAGAGGGGAACTTAATACTTTTAAGATGGTATCGCTTGAGCTTAGGATGCTACAACAAAACAAGACTTGCTCAAAGTGTTCCTAAAAGAAAAGAAGGGAGAAAAAGATGTTTAAAGATTGGATCAGCTCACAAGTACATGTTTATATCAAGATGAGCTTACTGAGGAATCTAAAAGTTTAAAACGATTTCTAATATAATCAAACGTATCCAGCGCTTGCTTGCAATCCTCGACTGCACAAAATGAGTTAGGAAGCAAAATTAACATTGTCGTGCTTACTTTTCTGAGGCTTTCTATCAAAAGGGACAAAGAGAACAGCCAAGATATCACTTGAAAAGGGTAATCGAGTAGCTGATTTATGTTTTTTCATAATGTCCATAATGGAAGTCATATTGGCGGATATTCTTGTCACATTCGATGCCTGTTCAGATTGTTCAAGCAGTTCATCCGACAATGTTGTTGAATATCTTAAAAATTTCGTCTTTTTGCTTGCTTTTACTGAAAAATTATTTAATTCCTTTTTGACAGCTGCATTATTATCAATAAAGCTTGCATCCTGAGATCGAGTGTTGATATGACTCAATAATTTTTCCAAGTCTCGTTCAAGTCTGTAAATATCTTGTTGAACAGCAGTTGAAGTAGCATAGATTGCGCCATTATGTCGTCCAGCGCCCATCTTTGGTTTAAAGCCTCGTACAAAATTGGACATGCCTGCTGCTTGAGCAGCTACTAGTGTTGTATTAGCCAAACTCATCTTGTTATAGTCAAATCCGTTCTGATTTCGTAAAAAGGGGTTGTATGTTTGCTTTTTATGCACTGGTGGTATATTTGATTTGGGAATATTGGCGCGAGAGGGACTGGGCGAGTCTGATGTGAGAATGGAGGCGTGATGGAAAGCATCATTGCCAAACTCTGTAATGTTTTCACGAATCTTGTCCCAAGCTGAAAAATTCTTTGTTTTCTTTTCTCGTTGCTGTTTATCTGTCAACTGTTGTTCTTTATTCTTTGTTGATTCATGACCTTCTTGTGACATTTGTTGTTTATGAAAAGAAATAATACAATTGGAAAATTTACTGGCGAATTAAAAAAGTAACCTCAGATCGATTATTGATCTGCCTCCTTTGTTAGAGTATAAAAAGAGACAAGGTAATAAAAAATATCTATTTATTAAACACCACCTTTCTTTACATTAAAGAAGCTCTTGATAACAAGTGTTTGTAATACAGCCATTGAGACAATAGCAAGACTTTCCAATAGAGAAAACCAAAACATTCGACTTTCTGTAGAAACAACAGTGGCCGCATTACGATTTTCTCTTGTACGGAAATACCTCTGTGTACGAGCAATATTTGTCAAATCGCCTGACAGTCTAAAGATAGTTTCTTCCATTTCAGTGAGAGTTTGAGGTTGTTCCTTTCCAGATGCATCCTTTTGGAATTCAGGTCGTACTTCATGTTCTACGAGTATTTCGAAATCAATAAGCTTTTCAGCAAAGGTTGACATTTCATTGGCAAAACAAAAAGCATATTCGCCGACGTCATTGGCTGTAAAGACATAATCTGCTTGTTTCTCTTGTTGTCCTTCTAAAATAACATTGTCTCTAGGTCCTACAACTTCATAGTCAATATCAAATGAACCACCTTGTTGCACCTATGACTATGTTATTAAGTGTTTAAAAATAAAAGCAAAGGTTACATACAGCAAAATAGAATCCAATCTTCTTTCCTGGTTTATCTGTCATTACATAAAAGCAAGCCTTTTCATTGGCAGCAACACTATATGTCAAAGCTGTTGCTTCTGAACCAGATGGGAGGGTGGCAAGTGTGAACAGTAAGCCCAGGAATACACTAGAGACTAATGAGCGAAAGAACATCTTACTTTGACACGTAAAAAAGAAGTAAAAAGAAGAACAAGCTTGAAAGTTGTCCTTAATAACGCTGTTTAAAATAATTTTCGCCAATACAATCTTTACACTTTAAACTTCTAAAAATGAGAAAATAGCATAGCTATTTTGGATAATTGTAATTGAGAACCAACTTTTTCAAACTAGTTAGCAACAATTATGACAAGAGATGTTTACATGGAGGATCTCTCTTTGGAAGATTCAAGTATCTCCGAGGAACAAACATCCATGATCTATACCAGTTTGATGTCAATGATGCGTCTAACATTAAAACAAGATGACAGAGCGAAGGAGAAGACAACGATTGTGAGCAGTTCGTAAAAGAGAACGATGAGAAGGTTAAGCTGGAGAAATTTGCTGAAAATCCCACATCGAATACTTCAAAAACGAACAGCAAAAAGTCTGCTATGCCCTACAAAACATATACTACTTCTCAAATTGTCGATTTTATCGGCTTAATTGTTGATCAAGCTCAGATTAAGGATACTGCAGCAAAAACAGGCATTACTCTTTCAACTGCGTATCGCTATCAAAAGATGTGGAACGAAACTCAAGAAGTTCCTGGGGAAAAGAAAAGAGGTCGAGTAAAATCCGAAGTACTAACGGAAGAGCACACGCTATTCATCGTGGAACTTGTTGACAGTTTTGCGCCAATGACTTTAGAACAGATGAGGAAAAAATTGATAGAAGAATATCCAGCTTTTTCTATTAGCAAGATTCCAGTTTTATCGCCATGTCAAAGAGCAATGCGCTTTATCGAAATTCGGATGAAACCCTTACGAAAAGAAAAACTGCTGTTCAATCACGGCTGTCTGATAACGAAATGGATTTTGAGAAGAACTGTGTATTTATCGATGAGACTGGTTTCAATTTACATATTAGTCGCGCAAGAGATTGGTTAAAAGTAGGTGAACCAGCAAAAACTGTGGTTACAGAGAACAAAGGGACTACAGTCACTATTCTTGGTGCTATTTCTAGCCAGGGTGTTATTGATATTTCTCTAAGAAAGCCTGTTGTCGTAACTGGAATTAAAAAGAAAAAAACTGATAGGAAGATCGTAGCTACTGTATTTTTATTAATTATTGACATTAAGTTTATAAAATGTTGTCATAAAATAAAAAAGTTATTTGCGTAAAAAGACGACAAAGAAAAATATGTTTGAATAAAATGACATCATGTCAAAAGAGAGAGAGAGAGAGAGATAATGGGTATATGTAGAAAAAGAGAGAAAAAGTATGTTAGTATT